>VTPC01002240.1:0-38424 GCA_011009095.1 Ignelater luminosus
TGGTAAATGGAGATGACGTTAAAGAAGTCACGACAATTCTTCAAAGCGTAACTAAACGCATCACTGAAAGGACAATGAAAAATAAAACTGAATGACGAACAAAAAGCAACCACACTAAAATGTGCTGGTGCACCATCGTGCATAAACCACATTACATTTCTCGTTGCCAATAATACATCCTCTAGCAACCCAGGTAGTGATTCTTACAAACAATCTCGACGTACCTCACCGGTAAGTCTTCCTGGTAGAAATACCTGTCCAATTAGCCAGTCACCCACAATTCCAATTCAAATGTTTAATGAAAACTGATGTAGAAAACGATCTTCAAGTACCGCATGTGAGCTTTATCAGCCCACGCATGATTATTATGGAAGTTCCTAATTATATTTCTGAAAAAATTTGCTTCATCAGTAAAAAGAATCAGCGCCAGTAGTTGAGGGATTTGAACCAAAGTTTGCAGAAGCCATTAACAAAATGCAATACGTTCAGAAAAATCAGCAAAACTAAGTGCTTGAATGTGATATGGATACAAGCCGTTTTGCTTCAAAATTTTCCACGCAGTCCTATTACTTACATTCAAAGCATTTACTATTTTTCTGGTAGAAGTACTTGCATCTTTCTCTACCATGTTCAGCACATTTTCTTTATATTCTACCGTTGTTACTGTTGGTCTTCCTGGTCCTCCATTTCGTTTAAATGCACCTGTTTCATGAAGACGTTGATGAATACTTTAGAACTTTTTTTTATCACGAACGTGACGACTGGGATTCAGACTTTTCAAAATAAAGTGCCACGGAATATTGTAAATGCTTCATGGTACATATGTAATAGTGACATCATTGTTATAATTAGTGAGATCAAACGCTTTGCTGCGAAACACGAAGAAAGACTACATAACCATGATAAACGTAAAGGTAGTCAATCTCTTAGATAATGGCAGCCACGTCTGTAGACTCAAGAGAACTAAACCATTTAAATTGATGATGTGATAGTACTACAAGCAGAACATGGTGTGTGAATAATGCAACAATTGAATAAACACTTTAGGCCACGAATGGGTGAACTTCGGTATTAAACTGTAGCATAAGACTTACTAGATTTGAATTGATAGTTAGTATGATAGGCTAAAAACAATAAAAAAAGAAGATTGGAAGCTGGTCAATTCGGTTCTTGAATTCCGGCAAGATAATATTTTCAAAAGGCAATACAACTAGCAATCCGTCAAGATACTGACCGTTTGCAAGTGTGAGATCTTTGTAATTCGAAGTAAAATGGTGAGTTCACTTAGTTTGGAACGCCAAAAACCATCAGTCTAGACGCAACCAGTAAGGGCTACAAAAAACTGACATGCTTGCAGAGTATATTTAAATCAGCTAAGCTAAGTAAATTAAAGTTAACGATATTCTGAGAAAGATTTCTTTTGTACTGTGACCAAATTCGTTAGATAGTTGTAGTAGATTAAGATAACGCAGATTACCACATTTTATTTAGTAACTTTTGGACGGCCCACTTAAGTAAATTGACTCTAATTTTGTACAGAGGTTTGTGTTTCTCCTAGAATTAAGTGACATAAATTTTGTTAAATCACTTCCTGAGAAAGAAAGAAAGTTAAGAAGTGAAATATTTCTCTCACTTTTTTAACGGACTTATTCTCTTTCTAAGAGTAGTAGGTAGTTTTAAATTAAATTTTCATATATAAAAAATGGTTTTTGATAAAATTTCAAACTAAACTAGAAAAGAGAAATACAAAGAAAAGCGAATTTTTAAGAACCGCTGAGCAGGAAATTTTAATTTACCGTCAAATGCATTTAGAAAAGCATAAGCCAAGGTAACACCATGAATACATATTCTAACGTATGTAGAGTATTCGTACGATCCCGATACAAAGAATTTCTATAACTTGAAATGTGTCGAACAAAAAGTTGCACAATACTAGTAAAAGGTTTTTACTGAAAAATAAAATCAAGAATTTTAAAAGATAAGAAATGCGTTTTTTTTAAAAAAGCAGACTAAATACTTATATTTCATTATTTGTTCAGCAGACAAAAGCATCAATAATATTTGGAGGCTTAGGCTTTCTATTCTTTTGTGTTATATTTGATGAAAAGTAACAATGTTGATTTAGTTTGAAATATTGTCTGTCAAAACGGCCGGAAATAAAAATCGCGACATTCGATTACCTAATAAATTCGATAGAACTGCTACGGGACATCAAGTTGAAAGCATGTTTTTGGGTTGGAGAAACATTCTTTAAGTGATTGAGTTGCCTTACAGATTGCGGAGTTTTCAAGTCCCTGAGCTCTCGGATCAATTTTTGCTGTCATATAGAACAAAACAAAAATATTCCTTATATTCATTGTTAAGACGAATTTCCTTAAATCAGACAATACTACGCTCTTTACTTCTTTCCCTCTTTTTATCTGAATAAAAAAGAACAATTATTATTAGCCTTAAATTTACATTTGAATTGCTAAAAGATTATTTTCTTTTCATTTTCTTCTCTGCTCATTTAGAGATCCTAAAGATATTCATAACTGGCGAACGGAATTTTTGTAGCCGTAATTTAAAATTCGAAGGCGTTTTCAATGTGAAATCAACTTTCCCGTTTTCGGGTTTTAATATTTTCTCTAACACACACACTGATACAAAATTTCTGTTTTAAAGGATATTGTGAAAGATAAAATTGAAGAAATTTACATAATCTTTGAAAATTTCTGGATTTTAAAATTTATATTTATCTAGTTGCTGTAGTATACTAACTATAAAACATAGAAGGCTTGATCACCTATAATACAAAAAATTACTTCTCAAATAAAAATTAGAATTAAGCAATTATTTATCTTAGCTGTACTTTATTTCAATTTTAATATTCGATGCAAACATCACCATAGAAAAAGGTTCCCCTAATTTTAAATCGATATGCTGTGAAAATGCAGTATTTAATTTATACTTAAACGTCATTTAAATAGATTAAGAACATTCACCTAAAGAACAGCTGCATCCCTTATTCTGGTTTGACGTCAAAAGCGGTTGAAAGAAATTATTTCATCAACCCTTAAGGTCTTTTATGTTTCAGACAACATTTACATTAGGGTGGTAATAATAGGATTTGATCAGTTTGTTGGGGGAATGTCTTAATTTCGCTTGATACTTTCTGAAAGTATTACTATGACTATGACGCAACGGTTATATTTTACAAACTGCAGATTGTACCAAAGATAGCAGTAGTCTTATTGCAGCATCACTTGCAGTAAATGACATTTTGAAGGGAAACTCGAAACACCTTTAGTTGAAAATCTTGAAACCTCTCGCAACTACAGTACCATATGCTTTTGTACAAAATCTGATGAAATAAGTAAGTATGCAAGTTACAGTTTAAAATCGCGCTTAGTCATTTCAGAGATAAGTACTTAATAGAAGGTAAAAATCTACCTCTAGTGAGTTTAGCTTTAGTAGAAGGAAGAGTCGATGCGCTTAAATATTTAACGAAAAAAGCAATGCTCAATTTGTCTTAAAACAGTAATTTCTTATCTAATTCGTTATAACTGTCAAGAACAAGAGGATGCCAGTCACCGTTCAATTTCTAATGAATTTCTAATTTTACAATCGTGTATCAAAATGTACTTATAGTTACTTACTAGAATAGATGTTTTTGATGAATCTATACTTTAATAGCAAATTGAAACCCCAGAAATTAATTTTAATACAAAAACATCTTCAAAGTGACTGACATACACATAAGTTTCGCAAATCTCAGTCAACAGTTTGGTAAGATATACAACAGACCAAAAAAGGCCAGTAGATGAAATACAACTGGGTCCTGCAATGATGCCGATTATTCTTTACAAATGTCATGTTAACACAGTCCTGAACCAGGTACAAGCAAATCTGATCCTAGAGGAGATTATTACTGTAGTAGACAATGCATCTCTTGCAGTTTCTTAATATGATTTTCATACTAAAATACTATAAATGAACTGACTGACTAGTCCAGAGTGTTAGAAACATTGTCCCTCTGTAGAAAGGAGTGAAACTAATGTCAGGATTAGTCACTTTGGGTAGGATTTTAATTATCGATATGTGCCTTTTGAGCCGCTAGTCCACCAAAGCAGTGTAGCTTCAAAAGTTAATTATTTGAGTTTATCTCTAAACATGCATTTTACTTAAATGCGAATTTAGATTTAAATAAATTTAATAACAGCAAATTGAAGATTATTTCGGAGTACAAAACCGGTTAGTAATAACCCATAAAGTGTCTCAGGAACTCAGTGCATTATAACCTTCTTTGTTGATCAAGTGTCTTTCAAAGATCTTTTGGGCAGTTGGTAGAGAAACTTTCCAAGTCTTTAAAATTGGAGCAGATGCGTGTGACCCAGATAAACCTGCAACATGGCTGTGTGGCAACACTCGCCTTGAACAAGATGATGTCAACATCATCTTCATCTGTCGTTGTCCTCATTATTGTTTCGCCAGTGACAGCTTTAAGGGCTGGTGTTTCTCTTTAGCCTGTTGATGAACCATACGTTTCCCAGATACTCACCACATTGAACTTTCTCAGCGATTTTGCCTCTTTAACGACAAGATGTATCAACAGCCTGATGGTCTATCTATGGGCAGTTCTCTATGCTTTTGGCTGACATTTACATGAATCACTTTGAAAGTACTTATATTCTTACTTCATATAATTCTGAAATATCTAATTCGTTTAGATATTGACGATTGTCTAGTCATAGTTAATAGTAACTCTAACACAACACACAATCTGTTGGCTAAAATCAATGATATAGATCCCCAAATACAGTTTACGGTTAAAATCGAACAGCGCCATACGATCAACTTTCTTGATCGCTCCATAACAAGAGTGAACAACCACTTTAAATTTGGGATTTACAGGAAACCCACTACTACTGATCATGTTATTCCTTTAGAATTTCAATATCCCATAACACAAATTTGCTACCTTTTATTCTTACATCCGTAGACTTCTTAATGTCCCCTAATCGGCTACTGAATACAATAAAGTCATGATCCTACAACAAATAGCGTGTAATAATGAATATGACCCTTTTTTTACTAACCAGCTAATTCAGAAAACTAGGCTCCAGAGGAAAAAAGTATCAGCATGCCCAGACTTCCCTGAGTTTATACAGCATGTATCCAGCCCATTGATTTCTAACCAGATTTCAAAAAAGGTCTCTAAAACTCTCAACCATTACAACTCCAGTATTTGCTTAGCACGCCACATTTTCAATACTTTAAGCAAAATGTTAGTCAACACAAAAATTCCTTTACTCCATAAACTTTTTTGTGGAGACTGTCCCGCTATCTATTTGCGCAGCACATATGGATCCTTAAAGGCTCGGCTCAAGGAGCACACCACTCGTCCGAAATACTCAGCGTTTGGCCAATACCTGCAATTTAGTAGCCACAATGTCAGCCCCTCTTTCAACACTACTCTTCTACATCTCGTCACTTCTAACAACAACACGCGTTTGGACTTTTTAAAGGATATTGAAATCAATAATGAAGCTAATATTTATAAACCATTCCACCCCCTGCACCGTATACTACCGACATAGATATTATTTTGTTCTTTCAGTTGCCTAGCATCTTACTTACTTTAGATTTTATCATTTTTCAACGAACTTCGAAGGAGTCGTTACTGAATTTGCGAAGTCTGTCTGTCCCCATTTTTTGTCAGATTTTGAAATTTCGACTTCAGATTTGGATTCTACATCTACATTGTTGCTAACTCTTTGGGAACATGGTCAAAATGGCCGCCGGAAATTGGAAAATTTTCAAAAATTTTGTTTTACTGTAGAATCGTATTCTATATCAAAAATAAGACAAACGTATACTTTTAGTTTTTGAAATCACCTCGGGAACATGGTCAAAATGACCGCCAAAATTTGAAAAAAAAAGTAACAAAACAGGAGTTCGTTGTGGTTATGCTTTGCATTCATGTTTTATGGCTTTATAAAAATTTTCTATTTTGTGTTGTACAATTATCCATTGTTTATGCATAATTAACCTATAATACTGTTGTATTTGTACGCTGTTCATGCTTCGGTTTAACTTCATGTATTTATTTTGACATGTAAGTTTAAAATATTTGTTTTTATAATTGTTAGCACACTTCAACCTTCCTTCTAGAGATGCACCGATGATGATATAAAATTTACATCATGCACACAGTCGTCTCCAATTTTATAAATAAACTACCTACTACAGCAATCTCAGGATTGATCACAGATTTAAATAGTAATTGTTTTATAAGTATGTTGCAAATAAATATAGAAAGAGTGATAGAAAGAGAAAAAAAGAGAGAGGGGGAGAAAAATACGAAAACAATAAAAAATTATGGGATATCTTCAAACTATCGCAGAAGAATCTAGTAAATCACTGATGAAGATAACAGAAAAAGGATATAAAACTAAGAAATTTCAGTTGAAGAGTCTCTAAGACCGATTGAAATAGACAGTCACTAAAAGAGTAATCAGTATCACATATGCTTGTCAGTTAACACGTACTTAAAAACGCGTGCTATACGAAGGTGATACGATACATACATTGCTTATGAGCAAAGAAGTTTGTCACTTAGATTACAGAAGCATCCTCTTCCTGGAATTTAAGGATAAACACACCGCTTTAAGAAATCAGTCAATTATAAAAATATGTACTTGCAGTGGCTAGACGAGTTTTTACAGCAAGATTACAAAATAGTACAATAGGGTTTGCGAAGTAACACTAAAACTACACCGAGCTGATTGGTTGGTTTTCTTAGGAAATACAGAAGTTATAAAAAGACTTCTGCACAATTTTATTTAATTTTCTCCCGCTTGATTTCGTAATAAAAGAAACTGATTTTCATAAACTCTAAAACTTAGAAACGCTGTAATCTATAAAATAGACTCCTAGACAGCTTTACTCTAGTTTTTTATATCTGCATGAATTTCAAAGTCACCATGAACTGGAGATTCTGGAGAAATCTAATTTTTAAATAAAAGATAGTTTTCATTCCGAACAAAAAGAATATAACTATGTAACTATGTAAAGCCATATTATATCATTAGTAAAGTTGTGTAAAATAGGCATCTCATTAAAACAAAAAAAATTATTGTAAAAACTACTTCTTTCTCTGTTCGTGTCAAAAGTAGCTGTTTTTTAAGCATTACTGCCCAAAAGAAATATTCTTAAGCACTAGTGCGCAAGAATATTACTTCTAGACGCGAGCGTAGAAAAAATAGTGTATTCGCATTCGTGCAAAAAAATTGTTCTTTTGGTACTTGTTACATATTTCGTATTTATTTTACGTAACATATTTCAGGTTCTGTGTTGACTTATTCAAAGCCAAAGCTCTAAAGCAATTCGATTTTCAAGAAATTCGAGTATTTTTGTTTTAGCAAGTTTTTAGTAAGCCGTGGATTTTTCTAGAAAAACCAGGCTTCTAATAACAAGATCTCTAAAGTAGCTGATTTTTCTCTGATTCATCCTACTTTAGCCACGAAAATAAAGGTATCAATATTATGTACAAACAGGAGTCTGCTTGTCAACACAAACTCTTATCTGAATAAATAATAGAAAACGGAATATCGTTTAAATTTATAACAAGCATTTAGCTAAGAAAAGAATAATTTTGAAGCAAATATAATGTAATGTAACATTACATAAATAAATTAGTTTCTTAGGTCTATCAAAACACAAAATATTGTTTCTTAACGTGTTTAGTGTCTATTACTAACCGGCAGACCTATAAACATCAGCGAAATTTACTTCTTCAAATAATAATAATGGTGATGATGATAATGCTAACAGCAACATCACCATTTACGTTAATTAAAGCAGACAACTTTGCACTGCAGAAATTATCCTGACCGTTATCCCTAAATAGAGTTAAGCAAAATCTAACATACGAAAAGCTTCGGTATTTTTGTATTCCTGTGAAATGTTAAAGCAAATTTATTACTTTAAGCAAATCCGGTAAAATTCACCGTGTACTATGTAGGAAAAGCGGAATTAAAAGCTTTCTGTTGATTTTTTGTGCTTTTTTTTCATCACAATGTCGCAGCCATTCGAGTACTCAGCCGGCTTGAACTTCCGCTAGAGAAGATTTGCATGGTAATCAATGTTTATAATGCTATAGGACGCCGACGGTCTTTGCCGAAGGATTTAGGTAGATGAATCCTAATTGAAATCAAAGGATTTAAAGCTTGGTGTGGAATGCAATTAAGCCTTCATTCTAATACGTGCTCGCTTATCTAACTGTAGTTGCCACTATACATTATATTCACGCGACTTGTAACACTTTAAAAATTTTTTATTACCAAGCGTTAGACGATTTCTCTTTCACATGGATGGAAAAAAAAGGCAAAACGCATAAAATTCTACAACTTCAGAATATATTTCCGTCCAGGTTTTATATCTTCAATTTATATGACCCAAAAAGCTTGAGATTTTGTATCGTTGAACGCTGAACGCTGAGAAGTTTTATGAGAGGATTTAGGACCCGGTAGTTAGGGCTTAAAAGTCCAGTGAGAAGTTATAAGGATAGTTAAAGGCGATTAGTACCAAATGTGGTTAAAAGCACGAAAAGAGCACATCTTCAGATACATTTTTTTTCTAAATTTAGTTCTTTCCGAGTTTTACAGACATTAAAAATTCATGTAATTTGAAATAAGTAAACACTATTTACTCTGTTAATAAGGACTGAAGAATTAAAAAGGCTTGCGAAAATTATGAAAAAGTACACAAATTAATTAAAAGAGTTGGACTGTCTCGTTTAAACTTTTTTTTAACTACGTATATGCGACGCTGCTACTAATTAAGGTATGAAATGTAAGTGTTGCGTATTCCTTATTCTACTTCAGTTATTTATACATTTTTTACAAAAAAAAGCAATTACGTACCTAATGACACAATCATATCTTTTTGAAAGTTAATTAAGTCCGGGCTGACCATTAGAATATAAAAATCTATTTCGTAAAGAGCTTAGTATAATCATGAATTTACCGTTTAAAACTCATACAGAGCGTATACGGTTTTTCTGACCAATATCTAAGTAAGTGGATTCAATTAGAATGATTAGATTCAAGTTGAGATATTTTCTTACACCTCAAGAATTGCGCAATTCGAAGTGATTTGTTTGTCACAAAACTTATTAGTTTTAAAGTAATAATAGCACACAGATTCAACTCGACTTCCTTGCAATACTTTTGCCGATGGATTAACTAACAATTATCTTAAATCTATTTTTTTTTTTAGATCTATTAATGTATTTGTTTTTGGGGATTATGTATACATGGTGCTAGGGGTATAACCGACAATACTGTTAAGGGTGGTAAAAAGATAAACACATGCACAAAACTGTTGAGCAACATGGATCGTACACTCAACAATTTTCGAAAAAAAGAATGTTGAATTTCCTTTATTTCAGTAAGAAATGTAGCGCAAAAGATTTAAATCTTTAATAACTTTTGCCACAGATGAAAATTGCCTAATTCGTTGTTTGAAATTACAAAACTAATTACTTTAAAAACTGGATTTGTAACTCTTGATTGTGGTAAATAAATTGAAAAATACACGTCTGGCATCAATGTCAATATTTTATAAACATCTTTTTAAATATTTCAAAGCCTTTGTTTTATTTCCAATGCAATAACAACTGATCAATTCCAATTCCAACCTACTTTGTTGACAAATCGAAGGGACATTTTTTGTGTCTTATTTCAAGAGCTGTTGTGTTTAGAACATTAGAACGATTTTTTGTTTATTTTGAACCGTTCTATCTTCCCTGGCAATATGGTCAATTTTGCTACAGTTTAACAAATTAATGCGATCATACAGATATTTTTATAAGGTATAACCTTTTGAAATTTTAAGCATCTACTTAGGATGCATATTAGGTGAAAATAGTGTTACAAATCAGTAAATTGACCATCAGTGAATAAATCTACCAACAGACTTTTTACAACGTTAATACACTCGATTATAAAAAAGAGAGAATATCCATTAAAATCAAGGTAAAAATCTTTAAAAACGATTTTAGTACCGATATGGTTGCAAATCACGGACTCTCTCATCTAAGCAATGCTTATAATTTATTGATGCTCAAGAGTACAGGCTTGCAAAATAAATTTTTTTGATCAATTATTGCCAAAACTAGAAGAGACAAAATTTGTAATAGCAAGATTATGGGTAATTTAGGAGTACCTATGTTGGAGGTTATGGAAATGCTGTAAAGAAGACAGCTGGGCATCTTTTTCATTTGCAACAGAATAAACTTGCTAGGTGTAAAGTGCGCGCGCAAAAGAGCAATCAGAAAAGTCTTTGAATAAAGTAATTCCATCTTTACCTCAACCTTCCCAACCAAAAAAAAATGATTTGGGCTGGAGCTCAAACATAGGCAAAAAATAGAAATCTGTGAAAAGTCAAGTGACTTACTTCTGCACTGCAAAATGGTATAACTAATTGTGTTTGTTTTCCAGCCAATAACAAAATTAACTGAATAATAAGGGTGTGTGGGCACAAAAGATTGGCACAAAATTTATAACTAAATAACTTTTTTGTCTTTCAGGTAAGATGAATTGCAACTGATTAGTACATAAGTTAATGAGCTTCCGTATTACGGAATCACTGTCTTTAGTATAGGCTGAATAAATGTTTGTCTTTGTAAGATGCAGCAGTTTAATAAAAGTCAGTTTTAGAGCTTGCTAGGACTTTATGACATTTTGCTCTCTGCTTGTTCCATCCGCTATGGTGAACCATTTCATTCAGATTTCTTCAACAGTGCCTAATAGGTCAGAATTAAAATATATTTTAGCACATCTCTGGTTTATTTTTAATAAACGGTATATCAAGATACATGACGGACTTTACTTGATTCTAAGCGCTTGGTCAAGTCATTTCTTTATTTCTGTTTTGTTTCTGAGTACATTCTGAAACCAGTTTTCAACGAAATGATAACACTGCTTCTATCTTTAAAATATAACGTAACCTTTGGTCAGCGTTAATTTTCTCTCCATCTTAGCTAAATTCTTCATAAATTTTACTATCAGTTTGTTTCGTTTCTGAGTTTTGCTCACTTCTTTCAGTTCTTTCTTTTTTGCGAATATGACTACCCCAGTTTTTGGGCATAAGTATGGAATGTTCAATTCATCACTTTGTGAATCTTTCTTTTGTTCTTGTGATGTGGTCGGTATTAGTAGCTACATAATCTAAATTAAATATTTCATCTTTTATAAAATAAAAGGGAGTTACATTAAATAATCAGGGTCGCTAGGCACATCTTCCTCAAAGTACCAGTTCCGGTTTCGGATCTTTTTCTATTAAAATTTGTTAAACGCAAGCGGCTTTCTCGTTTCATTTCACGCCACTGTTGTTTCATTTGACAGAGGTTCCAAGGTATGTCATTTATTTTAAATACATTATAAACGTCTGTCAAGCTTCAACCTTCTTTTTATTTATTCTGGAATCAACAGCTTTTGTTTTCTATAACTATATTATCTTCTATGGCTTCTGCTAAAAATACCTTTTCGGCATCCGTCCAATTACTATAGTCTAAATCAAATAAGAATAAAGTAGGTGGCACTGCGGTGCAAAGCAGATTTAAGCAGCTGAAGTGTTCGAAAAGGGCGCCAAATTTGAAATTGCTTTCTAATAGTTGTTCAAGAATATGTATAAAAATTAAACACCAGTAGCTGACGAACTATGAATAAATGAAATAGTAGATTTTTATAATGACAAAGTATAATGAATAACCTCATAAGTATATACCTCTTACGAAGGAAAGGAAGTTACGAGTTAACATGTAAATGTTTATTTATTTAGTTTTTACATAAACAAAAAGGTAAAAAGCCTGTAGTACAAGTCAATTCAATAATTACAAAACATATTTTAATTAAGGAGCAGGAGTTGTAGGTACTGTATATAACAATAGTGCATCCATTTTGCTGTTTGTGTATTTATACTTCTGGTAATCACTCTACCTCCATATCATCGTCAGCAGAATCCTCCTCGCTAGAACTCTCCGACTGTAAATTAATCATAATTTTCTCAACCACTTGTTCTGTTATTCCGTCTAAATCCCACATGATTTTCTTCACGTATTACATGATTGACACAATAATTCCACTTTTCTGCAGTTGCACCAGCAATTCCATCACATAAGAGTTGCTTTACCTCTTCGATAGAGTACGTTCGATTATTAACAGCAACATGTTGCTTAACTTGAGCCCACACTAGCTCAATAGGATTCAGATTACAGTGATACGGTGGTAATCTTAAAATTAATCTTCCACTTTTTTTAATAAGTTCATCGATGACATATGGTGTTGGATGTGATAACACATACTGCTTGACCAATTCTAATAATTGCAATTTCAATAAATTATCTCCTGGTGTAATTTCCTTGCCATGAAGCCAATCAATAATCTGATCTTTTCTCCAACTCCGAGTGGTTACTTTATCAGCTTTAACACTATGATAAGGGGCGTTGTCCATTACAATGACCGAATGAGGTTCTAATTTAGGTAGGATCCCTTCCAACCACATTTTAAAAACATCTCCATCCATGTCTTGATGATAATCACCTACAAACATTCAAATAATTTATTGTAATAAAAAACATACAAAAACAATACAGTTCTCACCTGTCTTTTTGGATTCAAAAGTTAGAAGTCCTCCATCAACAAAGCCAGATTCACTACCGATGTGAACAACTACTAACCTCTTTCCTTTGCCTGATGGATCTTTGATTCCAGTTGAAAGGCCTTCAAATAATGCTTGTCTGGCAGTTTTAATGGTAGTATCATGCCAAACTTTGCTTCCCACATGTCCTGCATTAACCCATGTTTCATCTGTGTAATAAATCGTTCTTCCTTCTTCTCGATATTGTTTAATAGCAGTTAAATATTTTCTTCTCCACAAAACAATAGTTGGCTTTTCAATCAAAATCGTTTTTCTTGTTCGTTTATCATATTTGAATCCTAATTTTAATAACGTTCTATGTAATGTTGAATAACTAAAATCTGGTAATGAATCGTCTTCGTTAACAGCTTGTAGTATTTTTCCTACAGTTGGAACTTCATTTCGAAAATAAAAACAATGTACATGTCTTCGTATGACAGATTTCTCGAAGTCTTCAAGTTTCTGAAAACATGTTTTTGATTCCCTGGTTTTCTTAGGAGATCGTACCAATCCAGAAGCTTCCATTTGTTTAATTATATTCCACATCGTATTCTGTCCGATCCCAACTTCAGCCGACGTTTGCTTAACTGACCAAGTCTTACTGTTGTTTTGTAAATGTTTTAAATAGACATTGTAAGCCATAAATCTCTGATCACTTTAGCATTTTTGAAAACTTCAGCCATAATCGCAAATATAACCTGAAATATTGCCTTGATATTTTGATCTTTAGGTTGTTATAATTCAAATTATAATTACCTGTATAACGATACGCTGAGTTTAATGAGCTCTTAAAAGAACTATTTTAATATAAATAAAAGAACATCAGCAATACCAAAAAAAGACGTAAAATGACAAAATTAGAATAACAGGCTAACTGACCCTAACCAAGCAAGAAGAAAAAGTGTGGTTATATTACAACTTCACAAAAGCCAACGTTGTCACGTCTCCGTTTCTTTTAGGTTTGTCTTATCATCTATTTTTAAGGCATTTATGAAAAGTACGATATATATTTTTCAGTTATAAATATTACTAAAAAATTATTTTATCAGATATATATCATAAAACAGTTTTTTATGTAACTATAAGTAATTTACTTTCGTACATCTGGTAACACGGTATTCAGTAAAATCAGCATGTTAAAGTTGTGTAAAACGGACTCGTTTATTAACCAATGAGGATGAAGGTCAAGCTGTCCCTATCATTTCCTTCGCTTTATTCTTATTTGATTTAGACTATAGAGCGAGCTTGTTTTTTGGACATCGAATAATACAAACTGAATATAATGAAAGATGCTAGGCTCATATGCTGAACTGAGCATTTGCTGAAGTATTCATAATGTCTGATTCAAGTCAAAGCAGAATCATTATTAGATTATACAAGCCTTAATAGTTAGTTATATTACAAGGGAAGAAAGTGGTACTTTTTTGCCCACCTATAAAATTTATTTCACGAGTCGAATGCGAGGGAAATAAAGCACACGACGAAATAGCACTCTTTTCCAAAGTTTCGCATATGATGTTTTCGTCGACCCTAAACAATTTGTCAAAAATCTAAATAAAAGTTTTTTTACCTTAAGAATTTTTTACGTTGTAAGTAATTGTAAGGTAGCTTTGGTACTTAAAGCGTATCAAGAAAAAAAACCAAATAAAAATTAAACAGGGAGGAAAAATTACTTTCCGCCGAAAAATGAGAGTCGAAAAGCTTACTTTCATATAAGGTCGATAAAAAACTGTACCAAATATTTTGTAAAATCTAGATTGTAGATTCTTACAAATTACATACCTGTAAGGTTTATATCAGTTTTTTTATCTCGACATCTTAGTTTAATTTAATTTTTTACACTATTATCCACGTTTTCAAACGTAGAACTTCGAAATCGAACAAAATAAATAGAATAATACCACCTTAGTTGATTCCCATAGACTACACAATGAAATTTCTTACTCAAAATACTTGTTGTTCGGCTTGGAATTATGTCTCGTCCACATGATTTAGTGGATTACTTAGTTTGACTTTTGACTTTTCTTAATATTTTCACTCAATTTAGTTAAGAAAGGAAAGAATGTATCTATAATGGTAATATTATCAAAACAAGGAAGAATAGGACAAAATAATCTTTCGTATCGAATAAATATAATTGTTTTAGATATGCAGTTTTATACATGTAAATCGCTTGAAATAATTCCTTTATAAAAATTACTCACACAAAGATGCCATGTGATTTTGGATCACAACATCAAACACCACTTGCAAAAAATGAGTCTGCAATTCTTTTGATAAAACAAAATTGGAAGTGTGAAAAAAGATGAAAATTATCTTAGTTTGTTATCAGTTGTTCAACAAGATTTCAAAATGCTTAAGGTTCCTATATACATATTAGGATAAGAGTTGAGCAAAGGCGTAGTATCGGCGCGATGGACACATTTGATCTAGAATACATGTTTTCAAATCTAATTTCCATAGTAACACACAACAAAGCAATTTCAAATATTTAGAGTAACCGTAATTGATGGATCAAGAGATTGGGCCGTCAATTAAAAATATGTAAATCACAAAAGTGATCCACCAATTAAACAATCCTGGCTTTGCTCAACTCTTATCTATATTATGTATATAGGAACTCTAAAAATGCTCAAAGCTAGTTGATTGTAATACAAAGTACCGACACCAAACAAAAGACGATCGTAAACTGAACTCAATAACAATTTTCTCTCCGCTAGAGGTGCTGTTGTGTCACGTCAGATTTGACAAGTTTAAGCGTCAGTTTAAATGTTTGAGATTATTAAAATTTAAATTTTAGAAAAACTTAACTATCATTGCTTTGTTGTTGCGTACTATTCTTTATTCTCTGCAAAACAAGCGTATTTCCTATTTCCTCGGAGTTATCTTCATCACTTTCACAATTATTGTTTATAAATTGCTATAAAACTGATTTCGTGGTGGTCGCACAACGGTTTTTAATAAAGCGAGTTAACTCAAATAACTCTTTTATGTAATTTGTATGATCAGATCAGAAATATAAGTTAGGTTTCCGAAAACGCGTTTAATGCGCAGCAACAAGGCATTAATAATTACATTTTTCTAAAGTTTAAATTCTAATAACCTCAGTCTTATAAACTGACGTTTAAACTTGTCAAATCTGAAATGCAACAACAAAGTCTCTAGCGGAGAGAAAATCGTTACTGAGATCAATTTGCTATTGTCTTTTGTTTGGTGTCGATACTTTGTCTCACAATAAACTGATTTGAAAATGCTTTCAGCACAACACCATCTAGTGGTCAAATTTGATAGTTCTGAAATCGTAAGCAACTAAAATGACATCAAGTAATTGAAAAATCTAAAAAGATAAACTATGCGGATAGTCTAAAATATGGAATGTTATTGAAATTGTCTAACCAGAGAAATCGCCTATGTTCCGTCAAGTTCTAGGTAACCGGTATAACTCAATTGGCGATTATTATTTTTAACTTATTTTCAAATCGTTTACTACAATAAAAAAACGAGGAGCATGTTGCAGAATGTTCTGGAGAAAGGTGTAGAGAGCGATTATCTTTACGTTCTAAAACTACCTTTAACTAGACAACGCGTTACATAAAAGCGTGGCGTATGAATTTTTTCTTTAGTGGAACATTTTATATAAATAACTATTTTGGAATTTTCTGTTAACTGATTTATTTCTGATTACAGAGAGTTTACACCTAACTGTTTCTGTATTATTCAGTAGTTTCTCGAAAAGTTTCCCAAAACAGTTTCTCCAGTACTAATAAAATAATTAGAATTTCACCGTCACTTAAATAAACTTCGACTTCTATTCTGTAAACTGTTGTTGGCGTCTTACTGTAGTTTAATTATACAGACTGATTCAGAAATTGTTTTTCTCTAGATTTATTTAAATTGAACATCGTGTGTCTCTATATCTGATACCGTGATTTAACAGAGTAGAAGAACCTTATAAAGCTTGAATATTAAACCAAACACGGACACAAACTAAAGCTTTTAATAGAAACGTCCACAAATTCATACATATTATGTACGATAATCAATCAATTAACTATCAATGACAATGAATTTAAATCTTCTACTTCATTTAATATCACATTTAAGCTTCTAAATAGTTCAGATAATGTATGTGAAATAAATTCCTCCTTTAGGTGCAATATATTAGAAAGATATTGAATAAATCGGGCAATAATTTCAATAAATAGGGACTTACAGATCTCAAATCATGATATATCACTACTGAATCTGGCTTTTCTCCCACTCAGGCACTTATTTATTTTTTATTTGTTCGCAGTCGCTTTAGCAAGCCACAAACCAATTTTATGTTTTCATATTTCGTTTTCCTTGTTTTTAATTATTTGCTTATTTTATAGATGTATGTAACTCGTTTATTATTTTCAGCTATACATACAGACATCCTAAACTTTAATGAAATTTACAATAAAAGGTACCGAGACTTACAGAAAGTATTATATTGAACACAATCTCCCTTCGTATTTTAACTCCGCAAATTCGGAATTCCTAAGGCATAAAGAGAGCAAAATATTTTCAAGTTGGAAACAAAATGTTTCGTAGTTAATTGGCGCGTGCTTTGCGTAGTACAAATTCGAAGAATGAGACCTCTCTTTAATCTCGAAACAGTAACTAAAGCGTGCGAAATACAGCTGTGTGAAGCGCTAGAGCACTAATGAACCGCATTGTTCATTCCAGATAATTTAGAGAAAATCCCTTGTAATAGGTTCCTGTGTAATAAGGAAAACACCCCTTGTATGGTCCCATAATTCGTAAGTTTCAAGCCGCTTTCCTTCATTTTGGAACCTCAAAGACCTTTCCGCTTCCTAATCCTTTAGACTTTTAGGGAACTATAATCGCCTGCCTGGCAAAATCTTATCCCCTATTATCCCGGAAGCGAGCCTAAGTAAACATGAAATGAGACTAGGATTTAATGAAACTTTTAAAGTACTAGACTAGAAGTGCATGCATGGCTAACTCATGATTCCTAACAGGAACTTGGCCAGTTAACAAATTTCTGCTCTTTAAAGTAAACAAATGGTGCATAGCTTAAACAATACCCCGCTATGTAAAACGTTTTTCACGGTAATTATTTCCAAAGATCACGTTCTGAAAGTTGTAAGTTTAAGTTGTATATTACAAGAACTTTCACGTCAGTATGTACTTAGCGCTACAAAGAAGTTTTTGCAGTTAGAAACCCAAACTTTGTGCCCCTGTTTAAATCCTCAATCCGCCTGTAAGAGTAACTTTCGCATAAACGGGTGTTTAGTAGAGGGTCTTGAATTTTAATACATGCCAATCTGATTCCAATTCTGGATACGGCTCTTAAGCTGCAAAGAGAATCGTTAAGTTGGAAACGGGCATGATTGCGGTTGCATGCACTTTCGTGGCTGATTGGAAACTATCGAGGTGGAGATCACGTGTCTAGAAGTGTTAAGTTTACATCTCAGTAATGGAGAAAATTAATTCTAACACGAACATTTATTAAATGCTATTTAAAATGTTTATACTTTTCCAATGTTAACTGGAAATGTGTGTTTAAATCTACGTATACAAGGCTAATGCAGTACATTTGAAATAAAACTACCAGAATTTCCAACTAATCCTTTCTTAAAATTAGAAGTAATCGTACACCTTTTTAATATAATTTTTAATTATTCAGAACAATTTTGATAATCAACACAAATCGCAATGCGTTACTCTATTTAAAAAACGAAAATCAAAATTGAGAAACTAAAATCTCTAAATATATTAATTTTTAAAATTGTGAAGTGCTGGGAAGCATTCACTTACTAAAATTCTTAATGGAGTAATGCATGCACATATTTGCCTTGAAGAAAGTTAAAAAGCTATAACGATGTAATGTAAATTTTTACTGGATATTTGAGCTAACCTACATAAGAGCGAAATCTAGAAATCACAAATTTCTAAGGAAATGTCTATAATCGTTATTCGTTCAAAATCCGGGATCGCCATGCGTGGGCCAGGATTAGTCGTCGAGCTCATTGAAGGGAAATTCGACCTTTCTATAGAGAAGTAATTCTAGTAAGACAAATTAGTATAATTAACCACAACCTTTGGTAGAAAATTAAATAGAAGTAGTGATAATTTGATTTATTTTACTAAATGCATAAGTCACAATTCTACAGTTTATATGAGTTATGAAAGAAGCACAATAGCAATTCTGCGTTCTAAAAGCAATATGTCTAGAATTGGATATAGTAATTTTAAGGAAGATGAAGACAATCTTATGGATATGGTAGCGTAACTCAGAAGGGCCACTTAGCATGTAAAGAATAACAGCTCAGACAGCGACAAGATTTACATTTTATATAAGTCAAAAATATGTTTAGCAAAAATATTACGTCTAACGTAAGAAAAGTATATAACAACTACTTAATTGGCAAACTTCATCTTGATGTTTCTTCTAAAACTATGTGCTTTAGTCTGACAACCAACAGGAATCGGCCCGCTTATAAAGGGAAACATTCCTTATTCGTCAACTTTGTGTTTAATTTATGAGCAAAAAAAGATATATAATCATACCTTATAAGGTGATACAAAATACATAATTATACTTAATGAGGCACTTGTGTAACCCTGACTTTTATCTGCAACTTTTACAATGGTCATAAATTTAATCCTGTTGTGATTAGATTGCACTGCGGTTCTAAAAATAAAATGTTGCGACAATATAAGATAAGAATTCCATTAATAATGTTGACACACCAAGAATATAGCAAGTAGAGTCAAGCAGTAAAATTTCTTTGAAATACAACTTGAGAATAAGGTCCTCTTGTTAAATTTTCAAATGAAAACATGGATCTAAGTTATATTTGCAATGAATTTCCTGATAAGACATCCATTTAGCTATTTTACTATATCTGTTTAGGTAAGAAATTTTATAAACTTGGTTCTGATAAAATTGTTCAGCACTATTTGCAAGGCAAAGATATAGAACTTAAACAGAAGAAATCAAAAAGTGGTAAACCGGCTGTGATTAGTTGAATCATATACCCCAGAATACATTTGCATTGAAGTAAGAAATGTTCCGTACCAATTAGCAGTCAATGCAGCGCCACTACCAATGAAATTTAAAATAGTAGTAGGCTGCGAAAAGTGCCACTTGTAGATTTTGTTAGAAATTGTTGCCTTCAAACAAACAGACTTGAAAAGGGAACCTTCTTATCGGTGAACAGATGATTCTATTTTTTACTAGATGTGCATTGAAACGATCCCCCCAACTATGTAACTTGAAGTGGTTACCAATTGTAAGTAATGCAGATAAATAACACAGTAAGTAACTTTAAAACCAAACATAAATATAGCTTTATTCGCGTTATCCAAAGCCAGTAGATGTGGTATTAAGTACCGACACCAAACAATCGACGATCACAAATTAAGCTCAATAACGATTTTCTTTCCGCTAGAGGCGCTGCTGTCTCATATCGAATTTGACAAGTCTGAAAATCAATTCATAATTTTAAAAGTTATTTAAATTCCATTAGAGAAATAATGCCGTGTTGTTGCTTATTAAACGCGTTTTTGGAAACCTCCATTTCCGATCTGATCAAATTACATGACAGTTATTTGAGTTAACTCGGTTTATTCAAAAACGAGTGTGTGCAATCTCTATACACAATCTGTTTTATAGCAAATTGTGAAAGTGATGAAGATGATATCAAGGGAATAGAAAATGCATTTGCTCATACAAATTCTGCAAAGAATAAAAAATAATACGCAACAACCAGGCATTATTAATTACTTTTTTTAAAATTTAAATTTTAATAAACTCAAACTTATAAACTGACGTTTAAACATGTCACATTTAACAATAGCGTCTCTAACGTAGAGAGAATCGTTATTGGGCTCAATTTGCAATCGTCTTTTGTTTGGCGTCAGTATTTTATCTCACATCAACTGGTTTTGGATCTTCTAGAGTTCCTATATAATGTCAGAAGAGTTAGGACATGTTGGTGATCCATTCTGATTTATTGGAATCAAATTTCTTGGAATACTTGTTTTAATTTCAATTTTGGTTTACTTGCCATTTAACATTTATTTCTTTTAATTGTCTGAATGAATAATTAAAAATATTTAGGCAAATAATAACAAGATTTGGCAAAGTTAGAAAGTGTAACATAGGTAGTAGATTATTTAGTAATAACCATTTTGCTAAGATCAGGGGATTCATAAAAATGGGAAAAATTTATACAACGTGGTTTTCATATTATTTAGCTTTTCAGCATACTACTGAACAGAATGAAAACTACAATATCTTCTCAAACAAGCAAAAACCAAAATTCAAGTAATAGAGAAATAAGTAAAAGTTTTTAGTCAATCATAAACCAAGACCCAAAAATGACAAGAACGAAATATCCCAAATGCCACAATATAAAACCAAACCTTATCAATAGATTCATTATTTATACAGTTACAGATAGAGCAAGAATTAAGCACAACATATAAAAAACTTGAAAAACACCAAGACGCAAATAAAAATGTCGCAATAAAACACACAAAAATAAAACGTTATTTGTATCTAATATTATCACTACTAAATAATTGTAGAAAAATAGCTTATTCCTGAAAAATATTATCTGCTTTTGCAAATAACTATGTTTTGCTATTTTGCTAGACAATAGTATCCGGCGGAACTGTTGTTGGACAAACAGCATTCAGTTTATTATTGAGGTTATGTGTAGATATTTAACAGCTTCATAGCTGTAGGAACTCTAGGATCTTCTAAAGTCAGTTGATTGTGAGACAAAGTACCGACACCAAACAAAAGACGATCGTAAATTGAGCTCAACAGTGCTCCAGCAGCAGCGATTAGGCGCTGCCAGGAATCACTTGCTTGTTTTTTGGAGGACTATAATGAAACTAGTAATACTGCATCCATCAAATGTTTGAAATAGTTATTTACGCAATAAGTGGGATATACACATTATTATAGCACGAACATGAAAATTGCGCAAACGAGGGCGTTAGGCCGAGTTTTGTGTAACCATGTGAGTGCGATAGTAGTGTATCCTACGCATTGTGTACAAAATTTTATGTAGAACCGTTGAATTTTTTGCAAATGAAACAATTTTTGCTGCTCACAATCATGGACTAACTATTTTCGATCAAGATTTTGTGAATATTAATTCAAAGTAACAGCTGAATCTCATTGTTCAAAATGATAGCAATGCACTTAGCAACAGTGTAAACAGTAAACAAATTTGAAAATATTATCGCGCGTGTGCGGTAATCTGAAACATTACGTTATCCCAGAGAGTGCGATTTATATCTCACGGTTGTACATAATACAATTTATACTGAATTTCAAATACAAACAGCAACAAAATATGAAAGCGCTTTTTAAAACGCTACGTAGAATACTAATAGCAAAGGCTACACTCCGTTTGGAAAAGCTTCTATTGCTGGCCCAAGTACTGTTATTTTGTTATGTCAAATGATTTTTCCAATTTACATTTAAATGAGAGTAAATATAATAAAATGGTGAGATTTTTATCATTGATATCCAAATTTGAGCTTAACAAACTCTCGTACAGCTACCACCATCATCAGAAACGGCTCATCAAGCTCAGAAATGGTATGAATATAGTCGTCAATTTGAAAATTCAAAAGTATACCATGAGTCAATTGGTATACGTAATCATAATGATCTTGCATTGTACTGTACTGTACTCCAATTGTGGAATTTCTCCACTGACCAAGGGGACTAAGAATATGTATTGCAGAAAAGTTCCAATGCAATTATTCTCCTACGTCTTGAAGTATTCATAGTGGCGATTCTTGAACCTATATAGCTGTATCTATAATTGTTTGTTTAATATCTCTTGATATTTTGTGTCCAAACACAAACCGTATATGCTGGTCAGTTGCCTTCAATAGTTTTCTTTATTTAAAAAATAAAGAATTAAGATTTGTTCCAGTTGTAGCAGTAAGGTTAATAGAAACTTTACTAACTTAAAACAATGTGTTTTTGGCAGATATTATTTATGAGCTTTCTAACACTTCTTTGAAGCCTTACGATGGCTGTAATTATTAGAGAACTTTTTCCGAGACATTTTCTGAATCACCAGCGCTCTTTCCAGGTAAATAGCACAAAGTGTCACTTCCAACTGCCAGAATATTCTTAAAATATCCTATAAAATTTAATCATGCTACAAATATGTGTTCTTAAGTGTATATTTTAGATAAGTAGCATAATAAAGTTCAAGCTGATTGTTTTTGAATTATTATTTAAAATTTCCATACTCTTTGACTTACTCTAGTATACACTACGAGTAAATGAGAGCTATGAAACTTTGGTTCCACGTACTACAATTATTTACTTCAGATATTCTAACGCATTAATTTCATCAGTACGGATAAATTGGTGTAAATGAATTCTGCATCAATGGGCTTGTGCCACCACTGGAGACGTAAGAAACCAATATGCCCATTTTTGAATGTATAAATCGCACAACAAATATTTTTTTAAGTGAGGTACGAAACAAACCGCATAACAATAGTCCAAACTAATTTACTAAACATTTCAACATTCACAGATACCTATTACAGGCAGGATGCTATGGTTTTAACTGTACACTTTCTTTGAAATTGCACACGGTACTATGTAGAAGATGTATTAGACCTACAAGAGTAGAAGTGAAACAAAAATTACCAAAAATACTCTTCTAATGTCTTTAGAACATAGGCTAGCCTGCAAATCTACAGTTGCTTAGATCCAAGAATAATTGGGGCATTTGAAAAGAATATTTCTTGTAAAACGAAAACAAATCAAATAGTCTAAGCTAATTTTTCTGTAATGTCTTGTAACGGGAAAATGCTCAAAAGTATGCACAAGTCCCGTCCAGACCAATGGTAGATGTTAAATCCCGTAGCTCATGCCGCAGATGGGGTGGATTCTCAAATAAACTTGGCTAATCTCTCACAAAGAGAAGCTCACCGTTTTCCAAAACTCTTATTAAACTAATAGATGGTCCTAAAAGAGGGCGCCAGCAGTCGTAGATCGAAGGGTTCTGATGGTCGGTCACGCGACTACTCGTGAATCCGACACCCTATATATAGGCCTCTTACGAAACCTCACCCTGTGTGTAACTTACCTCGTGGAAGCTCTATTAAAACTCGCTCGGACGTTCCACCAATGAGACTCAATACACAAAATAAACACTGTATAAGCACTTGATTTGTCTTACTTAATTTTGCTAAGGAAGTCCTCTGAAGACTTCCTTCTTTTAAAACGATACAAGAGAGAAATGCCAATTCAATAATTACTTCTCTCTTGAGCAAAGATATCTAGTCTATAATTGAAATTTGGAATATACACTACGTGCTTTTTGATAGCCAAAAGAACAAAATAATGAAATTAAGCTGCTTCGCCTGGACCAGAGATCCACTTACAAAAACAAAAATACAAGAGGTCGACCTTACTTACATTTATTAAAACAATAATGATAATAAAAAAAATGAGTCAAACACACACAAACAAAAATACAAAAACAATAACAAAATAACACTACAAAAGAATATCAATAAGAGGCATAAATTAATTTCTGTTTGAAGAACAGAATCGACAAAATAATAAAAAAACAGAAACAAACTATAAGAAAAACAAATTATTACAATAAACAAAGCGAAATGATTCTGTTACGTTAAAATTTTAAAATAGAACACAAAAGATCAAAATTCAAATATTAATTAACCCGACTAAGGCAAACTTGACCATAAATTGTTAAATCTTGACAACTGAACTTTACATTTAAGAACAAAGAAATGATTGCCAAGTTAGTAATTTTGTTGCAACAATTTATCAAACACCAGCTAAAATTACCTGGGAACGTTCCTGTTACAAATTAGTTAAAAAGTTACTTGTAAAAATTATGATTCAATAAAACAATACGAAACTGATCCTGTCTAAGCAAAGTTTTTGTATAAAATATTTCACAAAATTCGACGTTCTCCTAGTCTTTAAACAATAAAATTCATATAATAAAACATAGCAGGTTTTCTTTCTTACTCATACAGGAATTCTTTCTTCCAGAAGGTATGTGCAGACCTCTGTTTTCCGACGAAATGCAGCTAGATCCAATAATTGAGAAAACTTTAATTTCGAAGAACAACCACTTATTTTACGTTACTCGCAAAAAAACATAAGAACAAAATCCAGGCGTTTACACACAATTTTATAAACGAAAATCACTGAGTCTCAAGCACTATTAAAATTTTGCGGAGCTTCCAAAATGTAGTATACACACAGATGCTACACCAACGGGGCCAAAATGGTTGCGTTCCTACCCTCTACAATTTCTGCTTCCTGGAGGACACCAGCGTAATTATATTTGGGTTATACATTCCCCACGATAACGAAATTTATAAGTCTTGCTGTTGGCAAACAAACCACTTTCTTCCGCGACTATTGCGCGTCTCTGACACGAAGAAATTACGATTTCTCCAGTCCGATCTCTCTTTTTTTCTAAGAGGGTCGCTTCACTTAATTTGGTTTGAATCCAATTAGGGGATGTAGAGGTAAACGTCGAAAATCACCACACGTTGGTTCAAGTTAACAGCTATCCACGTAATGCCTAACCTCTGCGTTTTTGTTGCGCAGTTCGTACTTACGGAAGTGGGGTTAAGTCGGATATACACCCTAACAGATTAAGACATCAATACTCTTTATGCGACAATGATAAATTTTACTTGTAGATTCGCTAGTTTAAATTTGACTTCCCCGAGACTGTGTGACTGCAGTATTCCAACTAATGATTCTGGGCATTTGATATTGGAAATCAACGAAAGGCACGTCTACTGGAGTCTAGGTGTCGAGACCACAAAAATATTAATTCTTTAAAATAACATTATAACAAACATTCGTTTAATAAAACAATTTAAATATTGCGCGTCAAGAAAACAAATATCCGAACGAAATTGAAAAACGGGCGGATTTAGTGCGAATTTCAAAATAACATTACAGTCTGACCAGGATCATGCTATCCGACACCAATACCTATTATACGAGGTGTGTAAATAAAGTAATGAGATTGATTTTTATAATTTCTTTATTTAATTAAAATTACAAATGTTACATTGTCTCCTTCGAAGTAATTACCTCGAGAAACCACCAGCGATGGAGATAATTTTTCCACTTTTCATAATAGTGCTGGAACTTGAATACTGAAATTGCCTTGAGCTGGTCGGTTATGGCAGTTTTAATGTCTTCTAGTGTCCCAAAATGACGTCCTTTGAGATAAGTTTTCAATCTTGGGAAGAGAGAAAAGTCACAAGGACTCATGTTGGAGGAATAAGGGGGCTGAAAGGCCACAGAGATTAATTGAAAATGCAGTGTGGCAAGGCACACTGTCGTGATGCAGCACCCAGCTGTTCTTGATGGTTGGTCTCATACGCATGACCCTTCTTCGAAGTCTTTCAAGAACATCTTAGTAAAATTGTTGGTTTACCAACATTTTTGTCAGTTCTTGCAGTTGCAGGCAGTCCTCTGCAAGATTCATCTTCAATCTGTTCTCTTTCTTCTGAAAATTGTAATGTTATTTTCAAATTCGCACTAAATCCGCCTCTGTCTTTTAATTTCGTTCAAGTATTTGTTTTCCTGACGCGTAATATTTAAATTATTTCATTCTATAAACGAATGTT
This sequence comes from Ignelater luminosus, assembly GCA_011009095.1. Classification (NCBI taxonomy): domain Eukaryota; kingdom Metazoa; phylum Arthropoda; class Insecta; order Coleoptera; family Elateridae; genus Ignelater; species Ignelater luminosus. Next base: position 26,359 of record VTPC01002240.1, read on the forward strand.
TGTTGCAATGTTATTCTAAAGAATTGATAACTTTGTAGTCTCAACTTCTGGGCTCCGGTAGACGAGCCTTTTGCTATTTTCCAATATCAAATTCTTGGAAAAGCGTCGATCTGTGTGTTACTTCTTGGAAGCTTCGTGATCCGAATGGACTAAGTAAACTTGAAGAGCGTTTGAGACTCAAAGTGGTTTTAGTTATTTTTAAAGTTTGTGTATAAACACTTGGACTTTGTTCTTGTGCTTTTTGGTTATTGTTAACAACAGTGATTGTTTGTTGAAACCTAAGTTCCCTTGAACATTGGTGAACGTGGAATTTTGCGTTGAATACCACGTGAATTAGCTGCTGTCGTGAGAATCAGGGACCTGCATGTATACATCACCTGGAAGGAAGATTGCCGTTATAGTAAGAAAGACCTGTTTTGTTTTGATATTTGAGTTCTTATGATTGTTCTATTTGGTAAAAGACTAGGAGAACGTGGAATTTGTGAAATATTACATACGAAAACCTTGCTTAGGCAAGATTAGTTTCGATTTTCTCATTGGGTTATAATATTTACGAGTAATATTTTTAACTAATTTGTAACAGGAACGTTCCCAGGTAGTTTTAGCTGGTGTTTGTTAAAGTATTGCAACATAATTAATAACTTTTGACTACTGTTTTCTTTTTGTTATTAGATATACAGTTTATTTGTTGCTATTTCAAAATTTTCTTTTTGTTTATTGTAATAACTTGTTTTTACTTTTATTTTCTCATTATTTTGTCAACCTTGTTCTCCAGTAAAGATATCAATTCATACCATTTATTGACATTCTTTTGTAGTGTTATTTTGTTATTTTTATATTCTTGTTTGTGTGTGTTTAATCCATTTTTATTATTGTTTTAATAAATGTAAGAAAGGTCGATTATTTACAGTTTGTTTTTTTTGTAAGTGGATCTCTGGTTCGGACTAAGCAGCGTTAATTTCGTTACTTTGTTCGTTTGGCTATTAAAAAGCACGGTGGTGCTTAGTCTAAATTTCAATTAAAGGTCAGATACCTTTGTTCAAGAGAGAAGTAAATGCTAAACTGGTATTTCTTTCTTGGATCTTCTTTTTTGAAAAAGAAGGAAGTCTTCAGAGGACTTTCTTGTCAAAATTGATTAAGACAAATCACGTGTTTATACAGTTTTTAGTTTGTGCTGAGTCTCAATTGTGAAGCGTAAAGCGAGTTTTAATAAAGCTCCCACGAGGTAAGTTACACACAGGGTGAGGTTTCGCAAGAAGCCTATATACAGGGTGTCGGATTCACGAATAGTCGCGTGACCGACCATCAGAACCCTTCGATCTACGACTGCTGGCGCCCTCTTTTACGACCATCTATTAGTTTAATAAGAGTTTTGGAAAACGGTGAGCTTCTCTTTGTGAGAGATTAGCCAAGTTTATTTGAGAATCCACCCCATCTGCGGCATGAGCTACGGGATTTAACATCTACCATTGGTCTGGACGGGACTTGTGCATACTTTTGAGCACTGGCCCGTTACAAAATGCCCCAAACCACCTGAAAGCCTGGGCGCTTAACAAAACATTGTCTCCATCGGCCTGCTGCAGCTTTGCAAAGGTTTCTGTCGCACCGTCACCAAGTCTGAAGCAAAACCTGATAGCGCAACGTTGTTCGAAATTGATATCACTCATCTTCAGAACGCAATAGAAAAATCAATTTACGAAAAAGGTTTCTACGGACAACCAAATGGCTTTACGGAGTTGAGACTCGTACTGGCGGAGCATCGCATATTGATCCAACTTCTCTCCAAATTGGTACTCCCCGGTGTTGACATATCGAATGCTACGTTGCCAGTCTCATTAGTTTATTTACATACATCGTAATTCAGCAGACTTATTGCTTACAAATTATTGACTGGTATAACGATAACTACTGGAAAGATTGTTTTCATTCCTCTTAGATTAAAGTGACAGATCCAAGTTGTTTCATTATAAGGGCAAAATTACTGTTTATGTTTCGCAATTAGTATGTTCCCAGATTGAGTTTACAAGAGCAAAACCTTTTTTATTATTGGTCTTAGGACAAAATGTCACTCTTGATAAAATTTTCTGCTTGTAAAAACCTTCAGTAATGGTAATACAATTTCGATGTTAGAGACAATATTGAAGAAAATTTTTAAAAACACATTATTTTAGAATAAAAAGCGACAAGTTTCAGATTTGCGTTTATATCGGAACAGGTTCAAGATTTTGACAAGATTTTAAAATAAAATAATGGAATAGCATGATAAAGTCGTCAAGTTTATACGCGTATAATGTTAAATTTATAATTAACAGTGAGTTATGAATAAGAAGATTAAAGTATAAAGGACGTATTTGAGAAAATCGATTTCTAGCATCGTTCCCTGTTAGGGAGCATCCCGTAAAATTATATCGACTATTACAACTTTAATAAGACCAGAATCATGAAATACCCTGAATAAGGATCAAAAAAATAAAAAGTGAAAACTAAAGTCTATACGGTTTAATATTCACTTGACAGGTAAGCATCTGGAAGTTCATTTATTTATCTTTAAGTTTTTGTTTTGTTCTGATAAAGTAATTATTGTTACTTCTTGTTTATTCCATTTTTATAAAGGTCATTTGACCAAAATAATCAGTTATCTGATAGTTTTCAATGAATATAAGACTATATTTGCAGATAAATGATTATAATTTGTTAATTCTACAGCAAATAATAATTACTAGAAATTCCATTTACATTGAAAAAGAAGATTTATGTTTCTGACAGTTGGTTTCCTTAATTTTGTGAAAATCTAACAACAGACTTGCTGTATACAGACAGTTATCTGCTTTCAATACATATCTAACGCGAATCTTATTTCGTATATATCTGTTACGTGTTGTGTATTTTAACAACTGTATATGGCATATTCCCGTGTTGCTTTTGCATTTAAATTTTGGGCATTTGAATAATCCAAACACCTGGATGTTTTATTTATTTACTTTAACAAATTAAAACAGTAACGTTCTAGTTTTCCTTTCCTCTTCTTTTCCACGAACATGTTGTGAATTTCTAGAAATAAAAACTGTAATACACAACAGATTATTTAAAAGCAAAAGCAAAAGTAGAAAAATCTTGTATTTGTTTTTATTTAAATATTGTACGTATGCAACTCACACTGATCACATGAAAATCTACATTTTGTATTACAATCATGCATTTCTATATGGTAACGAGTTCGATAACAATTTATTTTTTCAGATTTCTTCTAGGGTTTGTTATTTTCTCCCGTCCGTCGACAGATAACGATATTTAAAGTTTTCTTTGAATTTTAAAATTTGTAGACAAGAGCTTCCTTTTGAAATATTCGTCCCCGAGCTCCTGTGCAAATTATTAAGTACGCTGTTCGTGCGAAACAGAGCAAGAAAGATCCGGCAAGGAGGGAATCGAAACAACTTCACCTGCTTATAAATGTATAGGGTAAGGAAAAGTGTTTATATATTCCAATTTCCAACTCCTCCGCCGCAAACTTCGGTGTTGTACTATTTTACTTATTCATTTTTACATCGGTCACATTTTAAACGGGCCTCGCCTAAGGATGAGCCGAAATTTACACTTCTTGTTCGTTTTTCCCTCGAAACAAAAACTTTTGGGAATAAGACGTCAAATTATTTTTAAAAGAGCCAACTTTGAGTGCTTTCTAACTAAATTTTTACTCCTCTTGCAAACGTGATTTTATTGTTCGCCCGACATCCACTTGAAAATTTTTCAAATATTCACGTGTGAAAAACTTTTCGCCTTTGAAATAAGAAAACTAATACCTGTTTAATGCCGAAAAATTATGTATTTGTATTCCAAACGCGTGTGGTACTCCGCAAGTTTGAATTCCGTGTGGTTTTTTTCATATACGTTAATTTTTCTAGTTTCTTCCATTTCTCATTCGTATTTATTTGGTTTCGTGCGTAGGTTGTCTGTTGCCAACTTGAGGCAAACAGTAGCTATTAAATTAAATAAAAAAAACAGAGACTAGAAATTTATCTCTATAATTTTTTTACAAATAAATTTATTGTTTTTACTAGCAAGACATTCCTTCAGGATATCCAAGGTTAGCTGATGAAATAAATTTCCTACCGCGTAACAGCAAATTTAATACTAAAATAATTTACGATTGCGTTTATGTTTATAACTTGTTATGGTTTTAGATACTAACTCTTACACGCTATAAACTTGGATATACCACAGGGATACTAATAACAGAGGAACCTTAGTTGGCACTTTGGAGTGACTGATTTATCACGTATAATTCGCAACAGGTACATTTCACTCTACCTGACAGCTATTGGAATGCAAAGCATTGTTTTAAAGGGGTGACATGTGACGTTTTAAACTGCTTCTGGCTAGAAGAGAAATTCTGTTTTAAACTCTTCCTAGGAATGTAATATATCTTTACTGCTCTATTTTAGCTGACAGTTTACATTTTGTCCTTTGCTTAGATAAGTATATTAGGAAACAGTTATTAGAAGATACAACTTACCGGCTAAAAGTAAATTGTTTGGACAGTGTATGTTTTTCAAATACGTGTTGAAACCATAAAAGAAAACTTACAAAATCATACCAACTTTCTAATTTTCGTACACAAATAAAGTTGGAATTAATTTATTGCAGCGAAAAGCAATTAGTTATTTTGTATTGTGATATTCATTTAAGATAAATGAAAACAAAAGAAGGGAAATTGCATACAATTACTCATTTGATTTTTTTATATTTATGTACGTATTTATTACACACGATATTTTTACATGAGTGGTTTCTAGCAAGCTATAATGTTAAAACTTTCTTTTAATTTTGTATTATAAGAGTAATTTTTTGATCTCGTTGGTAGATAAGAACGTAACAGCTTGTACTTGCATTGATTTATCAAAAACTGCTGACATGAAATACAATTAATACAAGTCGCAGTACAAATATACGATAAATTTAACTCTATATTGAATGCTTCAGCATTGTGGAAAATTATCAACCATTGGAAAGATTCTAACATCCACTATGAAGGAGTATATTTGGTGCAATTTAGAATAATGCGCATGACCTTATTTTGTAGAACCTGTAAGCTTTGTACGATAAGAATTTGTAAGTTCTATAGACCCCCTTTTTCAAAGAAAAGTAAGACTTTGTTAAATAAGACGCGGTTTTTTATGAGGAGTAATTATTCAAACAACGGGGACATCTACATCAGTATTTCTCAAGTGATGATTCAAAGAATTGTTTTTATAATGGTCGAGAGATTGTTAAAAAATTAAAGCGGTTTAGCGGTGGTGCTGAAAGTTCCGCGTATACTCTTCAAATTTCACATGGTGCATATTATATCCGCATAGGGCAGGTTCTACAATAATATATCTTATCAGCTAAAGTTTCAGCTTTCTACAAATCATCTGCCCTGGTATTTCTCGATTTTTGGGTTATGAGGTTTCTTATAGATATCCTTATACTCCACAATTTGACAATCCATGATTTTGAGCTCCAAACTGATCAAAAACTTTAGAACCGTCTTGGCTAAATCTAAACCAAATACATTTGTTGTGGCTTGAACAAATTCCCTAATACACTTTACCCGCAATTCAAAAAGTTCAATTGGTTCAAAGGTTGTTGGGTTCTAAAAATATAGTCAGTATGACGTTTCAGATTGGAATTTAAAGATTAATCACACAGTCTACTGTTCTTCAATGTGCATTAAACTTGATATTAGACGCAACTGCCAGATAACTGCTCAAACTTGACATTCAAACAAAGACCATGCAGGTTTTTACATATTTTACAAGTTTCAGACACTTTTGGTGAGTTTACAATTTGATGAACTGCAGCTTTATTTGAACTGACATACCAGCAGTGTGAAAATCCTAATCAAGACTGAGCAGGGCAAGATTCTCTCAATACAGGAGTAGTTTAAAAATAATAATGTTCCTTCTTCAACTCAAAGAACGATGTTTAGAAATATCAACAGAAAATTCAAAACCCAAAAAAGCCTCAAATTCTCTGTTTGGGATAGAAGATAGGTACCAGAAATATATGTATTTATGTAGAAGAAGAAAAATGTAATTTTGATACAGAACTTACAGAATCGTTACTTTGAGCCACAAAAACTCAAACATCATCGCTGAGATAGATAGATCATCTTTAACCACTAAGTACTGTAAACTTCTTTTGAAATAAAATGGTAAATAATTTTTCACAGTGAATAGTTTCTTATGATTCCAACTGAAACTTTCATATTGGATTTGATGGATTTGATACAACCTTTTAAGCCAGTGAAGTGACTGCCTACCACAGATTTGGGGTGTCAACTCGATAAAGAAAGATGTAAGTTGCATAAATCAGAAAGACAAATGCAATGAATAGTTAATTCAGAGGGCGTCGGCACTGTACCAAACATTTTGCATGTATCATTATTTAACTAGATTACAAAAGAAGACGTACTCAGTATCAGAACTTTCTGTAACATTATAAAATTAGCTTCTAATTTGTCGACAGAGTCTAGTGGCATTTGTTTTTTTAAGAATCATGTGGAATAAATAAAATGAAAGATACGAGTGCTGTATTTGATTTAGTTGTGATTTTATGGTTTGCTTATCTGTTGCAACTTTATTACGCTGGCTCAGTGTTCGAATCTTTAAAAGACCGTCTAAAGAAAAAGAATAGTCAAATACCAACGGCATTTAAGTAAATATGTAGGTATGTATTACGGTTGCAATACTTAAAAAACAGAAATCTTTTCCTTGCGTTAACTGCAATTAATTTCCTTTGACTAAGTAGAGCAGTATTTCTCAATGTTTTGAGATTTTAAAAGCATTTTTTTCACTTAATGAGGAACATTTTCGTAGGTCCTGTGTATGTGTAAACTAAAACGATTTATTTTCCTACTCGCAATGCAGTATGTATAAAGTAATCAAATGCAAATGCAGATTTTTTATACAAGGTGTCTCTGAACTGCATGGAACAAATATAAGAGTAAAAAATAAGACAAAAACCTGCTCAAATGTTTTCCGAAAACGCTTCCTTGCAGAGCTACGCCGTCTTAAAGTTTTTTTGAAGAAGTTTGGAACAGTTTGGGCTACAGTAACAAAATTTGGTACGCATCAAGGCTTTTATCAGCACTTAATTTGTAGAAACTGATTTTGTTCCAAAAGTGTTTTTGGAGGTAAAAAGCCGCTTTAATTCCCAGAACTTTTTGCTTACAAAAGTGTCTGAAATGTAATCAAGGCATTACACAGCCTGTTTCATTTGGAAAAAATTTTGCCTTTGCAGTTGTTTTCATAAAAATGCGTATTTTGTGAAAAAAAGTTTAAAACCCATTAGAGATTCAAGTGCATTTTTGTATAAAACATAGAGAGGTCCTCTTCCCCCCAAAAACACTTTTGGAACGAAAACAAATTAAGTGCAAATAAAGACCTTGATAAGTAGAGCATACATACCATATTTTGTTATTGTAGCACAAACTGTAGTGGAGTTATTAAAACAAAATCACTTGTTTAGCAAAAAATTTTACGGCGACGTAACTCCGTAGGGGAAGATTTTCGGCAAATATTTTATCGTAGTTTTTGTTTTGTCTTTTGCCGTAGAATAACGCCTTATATGTATTTGTTCTATCCAATTTAAAATCACTGTTTAGTTTAGATTAAACTTTTGATGGGACCAAAGCATAAAAACTATTCTCTTGCTCTTGAAGCAAATTCCTATTGGTTTGGTGATTGCTAATGCCTACAATGTTTGCCAAATAATGCATGAGCAAATGCTCTCAACTGGTTTTTGTTTTTCCCACTATTAGTTATTGAATCCTGTAGATGAGGAACGAAATACATTTTTAATAATTGCATTGGACAGACTATTCTGAACTGAACATGCATTTTGATCTTCTCTTTATTCATCATTCCTTACTTTGTATAGTTCAATTGAAACTGCAGTAAAAGTACTGAAAAACTTATCTTCAATTTCAACAATTTTAATTGAATTAAGTTTGCATAGGCAAAACCAAATCTTCAAAAATATAGATGCCCATAGGCCTCTTCGTGCACATCAAGCTGTTCAGACTTTTCTAATTCCTCGAATTTTTTATTTTGTTTAGACTTTTATTAAGTCAATGGTAAATGCAATGCGATGAGGTTTTCCTTACTTAAAGATACGTTTGCCTTTAAGCTTTCTAAGTCAGAAGACTTTTAATACTGTTATAAAGGCGCAAAAATCTAAAAGTTACCTCAGGACGCATTAAATCCCAACGCCAGTTAGGGAATTTAAAAAACGGAGCTTTGCATGACGGATTAATGTAATAACTACTAAATAATAAACCAAATTACAAATTTGTTTGTTAATGAACTTTGAATAAATAAAGGTTTGGGAAGTTTATAGTTTTCTTGTTTTTACCATGCACAAGAGATGCTATTGTCGTTGTTAGTGTTGCCTGCCAATTCTGGGAGTGTGCGAACTAACTAGTTTATGACCTTGTTTAGGAAATCGAAAAAAAGCTGAATTCCAGGTTGATAGTCCTGGAACTTCTTCTAGCTATATACTTGCCTTCCCGCACTGTCAAGCAACTTTTAGAGTAGAATATTCTACAATACGGTTGTCGAATTCACTCACGTACAACGGGATTTGCTAATGACTGATACTGAAGCTGTCTGTGTCAAGTATGGTGGCCTAGAACGCCAGCCAAATAAATACCGTAGGTACAATACGTAACAAGCTGGACTACCCACTCCTGCTAGAAACTTACTGTTGAGATTTCCTCATTTTGGACCAAACCTGACTGTGACTAGGTTCTGAGCTATAGTAGTAACAAGAACAACAGGAATTCTAAACATCAGAGCGGAATGGACACTAAAACTTCATTTTTGGAGACTAAAATGACGATTTATAAACCAAGTCATTAAGCTGTTATGTAGGGAAGAATACAGCAAACGAGATAGACTAAATCAACCATAGTGGTTTTTCTGGGTTGTCGAGAACCGTAATTATCTTTAGTAAGAAAGACTCTAGTTTATTTGGTTCTGGAAGTTTAGAAAGAATCTAATCAACATAGCAATCTACTATGATACACACTGTAAAATACTTAAAACTGTAGAAAAGGTTTTTTGGAAATTCATGACAATGAAGACGCTTTTTCGCAAGTGTTTGCCTATCAACAAAATGTCTGTATCATCAGTATACCGATCAACAGAGCTCTTGGGGGTTGTTTAAAATTTTTATACAGGTATATCGTAAATGTTCAAAACTTTTTGAACACACCATGTGCCATGTTTGATGGCTTCATCTAGTAGTTCAAGACCTATTTAAACAAAAAATAGTTTTTGAATACTTTTTACCATCATTAGAGCATGACATTTAAATTACTGTCTTAAAAATAAAAAAAAACAGAGTCAGTAAGAAGGTAATCTTGTCGGTGTTATATTAAACTATTATTTTTCAAAATCAAAAAAAGGTTAATTAGATTTACAAAGAGGATTAAGTTCAATCAGCGTTAATAAGTAATGTTAATTTAGACTAGAACTTTTAAGTTTGCGTTTTGTAAAGTCGAATTTAACTTTCATAATTTTTCAGTGACTAATAAGTAGATGTTTAAAACTTTAGCTGCAGCCAAACTTCTAATAAGTTCAGCTTGTGCATAATGAAAATTCCATCGAGTAATTTATGTTAATATGACAAAAATACTTTAGCAAACTTCTAAATACAACGTTCATTAATCATTAATAGTTATAACAAAATGTTTATATAAAACAAGTTGAGTGAATAAATCTTTTAAGTTTTTACTTAGAAGTTAAATAACTTGGAAGTTTGCCTTTATGCTTGCTACTGTTTTATCTCCAGCGTGCGTAGTTTTCCTAAAAGGAAAATTCAATTTGTTCCTTCTAACTATAATTCGAGAAGTTTTCAACTTCTTTCGCGGATCCTGCCTACAGCATCCGCGTAATCTAAATTTGTAATGTGATACGCCAACTAATATGAAAGTTTAACGTGACTATTTAATTCAAAACCGTACCAGCACGCACTGCAAGTTATGATATTAGAATTTTCTTTTAATCTAACTTTAGAAAAAAATAATCCTATATTTTAAACTGAAAATTAGTTTAGCGAATTACGTTTAATATCAAATTAAACGTGGCGTTTAATTAACAAATATTAACAGTAAATTCCACCTGATTATGGAGCATAGACGTGAGGGGATTATACAAGTTTGGACAATGGGAAATAGTCATCTGTCAATAGGATTGCCGCAAGCAAGAGGATGTAATTAAGTCCTGGGATTGAAACCCCAACAATTATGATGTGATCATAAATAGAGCTTTTGGCTTTAACTATGCTCCGAGTGAAATTAGAGCTTAAGCAAGAAACACCAACATGTAGCTTTTGAAGGTATGCTTTTTAAAATGAGTCGTTAAAGTTTTAATTAAAAGTTTATATTTTCCCCAACAAATTTTAGAATGTTCACATTTTAGAATTTAGGTTGTAACTTAATAAAGATCATAAACAATATGCTAAGGATAGATTTCTCGGTTAGAATAACAGGCTGAAGTAAACAAGCCTAAAACAACTTTAAGTAAATAATTATTTTTAGGAAGTCTGGAATCTTGAAATGACATTAACATTTTATAAAATTTTTAATATTTTACGTTTAAATACTGTGAAAATGTATAGAAAGCTCGTTGATATTCTATATCTCAATTATTACAAAATAATGATATCGATCTATATTTTATTAAGATTTCAACTATTTTTTTTTAATTATTAAAATATTATCTACCTTTTTTGAATACTAATTTTAAATTTCTTTAGGCTACTTTAAACCGCGTTGATTATAGTGACAATACTTAATAGTTCGATTACGATCGCAGTCACTCTTTTCATTACCGTACCGAACTTACCACAAACCATTTTGCAGTTCACTATACCCAAGCAAGTACACATAAATTCTAAACTTTATTATAGGATATAAATCAGATACTCTCGAATAAACCGCAAGAATACTATACTGGAAAGACGGCAGTTCCACGGAAGAACTTTCTGCCATTTCAACTAAAAACTTTCGAACTAAATGGCACTATTAGTTTTATAACTAATTATTAATAGGCCGTGTCAAAAAGTAACGCACTGATTCATCTATACCCTTTTTACTTTTTCAGAAAAACGAACACGTCGATTTTATTTTCTATCAAAAACATTTTAAGGAAAAGGTTTTGTTCCAGATTTCAAGATGGCACCAGGACATCGTTTTGTAAAGATATTTTAGTACAGAGTGGATGGAATTTCTGGAACTTGGACATTATAACGCATGTCAATAAGAACATCAGAATGAGCTATCACACAAGTACCTTTCATATTAAAATTTTTTTACAAAATGGGATCCTGACACCATCTTGAGATTTAGAACAAACATTTTTTGTTTCAAACCCTTCTGATAAAAAACAAAAACAATTTGTTGAAGTGTTTTTCTCTAAAAGTAAAAATAACGCCATTAAATGAATTTGTGCGTTGTTATAAACATTGAATAATTAAAAATAATAAAAAAAAGTCACTAATGCTCTGTTGTTTTTGAATAAACGAGATGTTTTACAGTTTTTGTATAAATTTACGAATAAGTACGTTTTTATTGATTAAAGCTAAGGTATTTAATTAATTAATATTATTAATACTACGTTAGTAGCAACAGAAATGTTTTTGAATATAGCAGCACTTTAAATTATTGGAAATTTGCAAACTCAAGCTACAAGCTCAAACTCAAAATACAGAAAATCAATAAGATAAGTAAGTCATATTGTACACACTACGGCTTCAATGTTGTTTATAATGGGCATAGAATCTAAACCTTAACGCTTTCAGTGTTACACAAATATTGTTTGTTGCAAGTAGTCACCAAATTTCTTGACTGCCTCTGAAACTGTTAAAGTCTTTAGCATTCCACTTTTACAAAAGTAAATTGTAATCTTTATTCTTTTGAAATCATCATTTAAGTTTTAACTTTTATTTATCTACGACTTTTCAATAATATAGTCGTTATACACGTAACCACAGGGATATAACCATACTCATAAAACACTAGTG
>VTPC01002240.1:38824-62930 GCA_011009095.1 Ignelater luminosus
TTTTTTTAAAAACTTTGATCAATTGCAAAGCTTGACATTCTACATTTGAACTGTATTCTGGAATTTTAAGAAGCTATCAGCAAAGAAGGTGTTGCCGAAAATATCGTACCAAAGAGGTGTAGATATTAAATATTGCAATTATATTTGTCATTCTTATGCATGGCAGATTTCGGCAATATAGGAAATATTGAATTACTTCCGTCACAAAATTTCAGCCAATAAGAGCGCTTGGATTTTTGAATTTTAACCAACCGTGGGCGTATTACAGCGATAATTGCATTAATGCAAATTATCAACAATTCTGCTGACCAACTTGCACACAAATGACAAATTTAATGACTTTTGTTTCTTAGGTTTTTTTAAATGATGTTTTGTTGAAAAGTATGTTATTGCAAATTTTCTTTGGGAAGTAGTCTGACCAATGTCAAAATATTCTATATCGGTAATTAGACATGCATTTGGGATATTACTTATAAAAATAATCAAACATTAACAAACGGTTTATGATAAATAGGATTTCATTAGCCTATTTTAATCTTAGAATGTAGATTTCTTAGGTTAGGCATTCATTTGGCCCGACGTACATTGAACCCAGCAGAGCCTAGTCTAGCCTAGCCTACCCCATTAGCCAATATAAAAAAAGCTCAAATACAAGCTGGTTGTAATTGAAACACAACTTTCCCATTACTTTATGAGAAAAAGTGTTTATTTTTCAGTTGACAACCTGCTTTTCTATTTTACGGCAGTACCATTAGAAAGACTTATAACACTACTAATTTGGGATTGAAAATAGCAGCATTAACTACGTAAGTTTAAAAGTTTAAGTAGATTCCTTCAATTTGCTCTGTAGATATCTTGGTCTCTATAAGGTGACATAACATTAGATTACTTTTTTTTATCTGAGATCTTCTGGCTTTACTTGGCTCCTAGAATGGTTTCCTTCCTGAAATTTGAACTTCCGAGCAAACCTCATAATTTTCTATTTGGCTTGAAATTGGTTGTTGCTTACCTCTAAAATACAGTACGGAAGTAAGTTAAATTTCTCGTTTATAATAAATTTTACATTGAAATTTTTTCCTAGTTTGCAATTAGCTGGTTTAAAATTTTAAAATAAAAATCTCAGCTTTTAAAAGCAGGTGTTTTACGTTTAAGAACACCTCCTAGACTGCATTCGAAAAATATCTACTTAAAATATATTATAGTTTTGTTTTAGTCGAATTAGTAACATCTCCATAGGAAATTATTTATTAATACCAATACCACGAATTACGTAGGCGTTTCCTAATTGCTTAAAATGTTACGATAGATATTCCGGAGCATGAGGATCATTAAATAGCAAGCTTTTACAAACAAGGTTTGTAAATATCGACGTAAATTAATTTTGTATTTATTTATTAATTTAATTCTTAATAAGAAAAAGATTTTTTTATATTTTTCGTTGCTTGCTGATTTTTCGAAGTTAGCGAGCTTATTGCAAGGACTGCGAAGAAATATAATCGCATTAACATAAATTGATTCTGAGATATGAGAAAAATTCCAATTTCGTTCAGCGCCTTCTATGCTCTTGCTTCTATTTGTGATGTTGTTCGTGTATAAGTTATAACGTGGGTGGGTATGGGTGAAAGGAAATTTTTCATTCAAAGCAACCTGAGATAAAAATTCATTTTCACGAATTTTATCACTAATTCAGTTATGGTATTTTTGGAAAATAGAATTTCTCTGTACAATTTCTCGACAATAATAAAAATAACTTGGCGAATTCTTCTCCTCGATTTAAAGTGGGTCAGGAACTCTAAGTGGAAAGTGAAAATTCCTTCGGAGCCATTCCTCATAACAACGTCGAAACTGTAAAGTACACCTTGAAGCGAATAGAGATCAAAAAGATTACAATCTGCTTAAGCATTCCCCCCGGACGTTGCACACTAGAGCAAAAGTGCCTTCCGGTGACAGTTGGCTTTGAAGTGATGCTTGGTTTTATCATAATAAACAAATTAGGATTCAGGATAGGCCCTTAGTTCGCCGAAAAGCAGTCACGCTGCAAATCAGTACTCCCGGAGTTTATTATACGTACAATGGCAGAAAGCTCGTGATACAAGGAAGCAGTCGAAGGTTAAATGGCGTTGTTAGGCCCTTAACTCCCGGCTGCCCTCAAACGAACTATGAATCATCAGAAGTTAGGGAATGAAATAATACCGCCCTTCTCCCTCACGTAGTTTTAATTGTTCTAGAGGTAAAATTAGTTAAATTTAGCGAAGGATCGTCTTAAATGTCGCCTATTAGTCTGCAGATTTTAATAACAGCAGTATTGTTCATGTTTGAGATTTATTCTGAAATTAGTAACTTTCAAAGACATTTGTAAAAAATCAATGTTAAAGTGAACTTTATCTTTTTGCAAGTAAAAAGCCTTTATAGACTTTTAAAAGTGTTTAAAAGCCTTATTAAAATGTTAAAAGTGCCATTAAAAGCGAACGTAATAATTTTAAATTCGATAATTGATTGTTTAAAGTCTCCTTATATTATTTCTCAATTAATTAGTTAAGACAGATTTATTGCTGTAAAAGTACTTATGCATAAAACTTGTTATAAGTTTAATGTACATAATTACGCGACAAACGGTATTTAAGGTATAATTCAAGCGAATCTAAAAAAAGACTATAAATTCGTCGAACTTCTTAAATCCGATAGCTTTCATAATAAAAGATTGCTGCGATTTGTTCTCTAACCTATTTACTGATTTACAGAAGAAAAATTATTCTTGGAAAATAGTCAGGTTGCGTAGGTATTATAAAAAGAAATAATAAATAAACTTTTCTTTGAGATAAAGCAGCCAATAGGAAACGTGAAATCGGTCTGACAAACTGAAGAGAGTCTAGCGAAATTCAAATTCTACTTCTAATTACCATTACGTGATGTACATATAATACCTGGTAGGTACTAAAATAAAGAAAAGGTTTGAAACGCAAGTATTTTGAGCGCAAATTCAGATTTATGAAATAAAAAGCGTAGATAACAATTTATTGAAAATGAGAATAAACCAGATCTCTTTCACAATTACAAATACACCGATGTCATTGAATATTAAGTTATGAAACCAATATATGACAACATTCATAAGAGTGTAACTAAATAAATACTAGAAGATTTCCTAATATTATCGTTTTTAAAATCATCTCTTTTCTAGGGCCACATAGAGGTTTCCCACATGTGTAACAACAACCATTTGTGAGTATATCTCTGGTGACTGGTATTGTTGGCACCCGGAATATTCATAATTTCATAATTCACAAACTAAAGAGCTTTTTCACCCATGAATGAATAAATAGAAGCATCATATTTTCAACTGAGAATTTTGCATAAATGTTTGCATTGTTTCATTCTCGTTTACAAGAATCAATAGTCAATGAACTGCCACCATTGACTTCAAATTTCATTACAGAGTCTGATCCTAGGAAATAATCCTCTTTCTTATACTGCCTTGAACTGTTTCTAGCTTAGTACTCATCGTTAACACTTTGGCAAAATTGGAGTTAGTTAGCCTTTTTAATTTTTTTTTAACATTTCACAATTAGCTTTAAGGTATCTCTAAGAGACATCAGGGCCTTCATGAAGGCTTGATTATTAAAACAAACAAAACAAACGACGTGTGAATTCAAGTTAAGCCTAGTTGCCTATATACTTATTATGGTATAAAATGCACCATCTACGAAATACAAGATATCAAGCCTCAACTCAGTCTGGATTCTACATAAAGGTTCACCAAACAGTTCAGTTTTTACAAGTACAGTGCAAGAACAAACTAATAAAATCACTTACCTTTTCAATTATCTATTTCAAATTTCTTTTAGAATATTTAATTCTTAAGATCATTAAAGAAAACAAATCACAGATCATTTTTCGAGCTCTGCAACCCGATCAGGATCATCATCTTTACCTACCCAACTCAACATAACTCTGAACGATAAATTCTGTAAGCTGGCTTTCTAGCCTACTTCTCAAAGTACAATTAGCAATTTACTTCTGGAGAACAAGCTAAGAAGCTCAGTACTGCAGAATCTAAGTAAAACGGTAAGTTTCTTTCGTCTACAGCCCCAGAAATTACCTATCTCGGGGTTACAAAAGATTAGACATGTGTATTTAAAACTACCGAGCAACAGTAGCATGGGTGATAAGGGGTCTTACCATACATGTATATCTTTGGTTTAAGGTTTCATGTTCTATCTAAAGTTACCTTTTTCGCAGATGTGTTTTCTAAGTTAACTTGCTATATTTAAGAAAACTCCAAAGTATTTGACGGAATTGGAAGTTTGAACTTGTGCTCTAAAGATGAGACGATCAAAAAAGAACTAATAAAATCGCTCTCCTAGTAAAAAGAACCAAGTGCATCTTCAACAACAGCATACCTGAAGAATCGAAAACGTATGTTCTCATGCTTCTCAGTCTTCAGAAAAGATAAGGAGGAACAGATGCCCATTTACTGGTTTCATCCGCTGGTTTTATTCTGCGCAGCAATTCAAAATCTGCTTTAGAGGATTTAAAAACAAAATCAGTTTTCACTTGTACCTGTATGGGAATTTTGATTGAACAACTGAAGCTTGAAAGCTAGATTTGCATTAAAGACATTTTTCTGGATATTCTGACTTTAGAAATACGCCTAATTTTATGCATCCTGTTTAATCGAAATTTGTGTAATAAAAAGAAAATTGAAATAATGAGATAATCTGTAAGTTTAAGATAATTACATTTAATTTACAATTATACGTACAAGTACGTTGATTGTGACTTCATTTCTAATTTTCTGAAGGAAATTAATAAGCTTAATCCCTAAAATGAAAATTGGATTTTTTTCCTTAATAATTTTGTCTCTTTCACTGACGTCCGCATTTTTTTCTCTTCGTATAGGCATTTATAAAGACTAAATTTGATACCTTTTGTGAAAGATATCCCTCCGTTGTAGTGAAATATCTTCCTTTATATTTAATATAACAAGCACTGAGAATTGCGATATCATAAATTATTAATATAACGTTCTGAAACTTTGTATATTAAATTCAGAGGGTTGTTTCTACAAATATATACGTAAGTACCACTGAAAAAACAGAATTAATTTAATATTTACATTGTAAATACAAAAAGCTTCTTGTGTTTTTCAGATTTAGATTAAAAGTTCAAACCAAATAGCTTTCTGAAATTTCACTTGGCGTTTAATTAAGCGTGGGGATTTCAAGAATTTATGTTGTGACCCAATGTTAACTGTAGAATAAAACAAGAAGGGGATATTCACAAATTCCTGTTACTCAGCCAATAGTTCAGGTCTTTAGGATAGTAAACTAGATCGGTCCAATAAAGAAGGATCAAGAGAGCTTATTCGACGGGAGAATGCAGTTTTAGCAAGGCACTAAAGTTAAAATAACAGAACGGTCCCTTTTGTTACTTTCATGATTGATTTATATGAAAAACATTAATTCTTTTATTTCAGTTTACAAAAAAAGTTGATCCGAGGATTTTACGATTCTACAAAAAAAAATCTATTTGTGAGTGTTGAATTTTTATTCTTTTGTTTTAGGTTTAACACGTACGACAAAAAATGTATTCGAAGATAAGCCAGATTTCCTGCGATACATAAAAAAAATGTTTTATCTCAACAACGTTAAAAAAGGGATTTTGCTTATAGGACTAAATTTCAATGAATGGAAAAAATTCAGTGAGCAAGATAAACTTATCAGTTTTTTTATTTTTATATAATAAACGTAACGATCGGTTTTAAATGTCATGGACATAGGTCCCAACCGCCGGAGCCATCATCAGAGTGTATATACCGATTTCGGCATGTGTAAAAAACCTTATTGAATTTAAAAATTTTCAGAGCGGAATAAAACTGTGATAGGATTTAAAGCAAATGTATCCTCTTTATACAGATATCTAAGGAAGCGTGATGAGATGAGGGTGGGCGATAACCCCGTTTGATGTGAGTAACCGGATGTGTTTGTAGCATTAGTGACACCCGGGTCGAGCAAAATTTACCTGATTATTTCTGCTCTGATTCGCGCTCTCTCCGAAATTACAAATTTAATAATATGCCAAGCTTCTATAGTCTCTTCTCCGCGTATAAATTTCTTAGCCAGGGATGAACGGATAAGTCTTATTTAAATTTGTTCTAAAATTACTCGCTCTCTTCACTTCCTTCTTACTTCTTTAACTGACATTTTGAATTTGGTAAATGTTCGCTTGTATACGTTACCGCGCACTTCTTTCATTAGAAACTTTATTGAATTTAATCATCCCTCTAATAAGAGTTTTCATTTTCCACTCTACATAACAATTCATATAGTGCTTTACATATTACAAAGGACAAAATGAAGGTGAGAAAATATATAGCCTTCACAGCAATTCACTTATACATAAGCACTACAATTTCCAGTGAGACTAACCGATATAACCCCCAAAACCACACTCCTCCAATACCTGTGGGACTAGGAACACCTAAGGAACAGAAAATATATGTAGCCCGAGGTGTATATTTTGAAAGCTTCCAAAAATATCTTATTACACATAGGGCTACTTATACAAGAAACAAAATTATTTATTATTTAAAATCGCAAACTTTCAACATTATACCACATTTTTTTACTGATAAGATATTTTTAATTACAAATAATTGCGTCAATTAATAAATCAACTATGATTGACCTTCAAGTTCAAAGATATCTTAAAAATGATGCTCAATATTTTCTATTTTCGTTATATTTTTATTGGTTTCTTTATAAAAGAACATGGATGTGAACATTTACATAAAACGGCCTTTATCGTAAATTTTGATGGTAATTATACGACAAATGTATGTATTTACATTCCAGATGTTTTTAATTAAGCTTGTCGTTTGCTTTTATTAAATATTTGCACAATTCCCAGGAAATAAATACTTTATTCGTGTTTTTCTGATTTCTAATATTTCTGCTTAACATTTCGTAAATTATTATAAGAAACAAATATTAAATCAGTTCCAAAACTGTCTTATATTACAAGTAATTATACCTACTAAATTTATAATACAAATTTTAATTTTAAATTGAAAATACAAATCAATTTAAAGGCGGGTCGTAACTAGTAATGAGTTTCAGTGAGACTGATCAGTCATTTCTTCTTTTCACTAAAAGCTAAAACATTAAGCAAGATACCCACGTGATCAATGACGTCATTATATTTTGTACACGAACAGACTTATATTAAACTGTTGACAGTATAACTGCATTAAGTGGTAATTATTATTATGTTTATTATTTTTGTTTGTCATTAATTATTATAAAAACTTAAAATTAAATAAGAATAAAATTTCTTTTATATTCAAATTAATTAAGAATGAATTAGTTATCAAAA
Source organism: Ignelater luminosus (assembly GCA_011009095.1). NCBI lineage: Eukaryota > Metazoa > Arthropoda > Insecta > Coleoptera > Elateridae > Ignelater > Ignelater luminosus. Next base: position 46,199 of record VTPC01002240.1, read on the forward strand.
AATACATTCCCCCCAGAACACATTAAATGTAATACCTACAGTAGAATATCAATTTGACATATTAATTGGCAAGCTTTGGAAAAAAGGCATATGAACATCATAAAAGTATCGCAAGCGAGATTTGTTCAGGATTTTGTTAGTATTCAATTTAACTATTGTCTACGTCATCGATCACGTGGATATCTTGCTTAATTAGTTAATTCGTTGCATATTTCCCTCCATTCCTTCCTATTTCTTGTTGACTGCTTCCAGTTTTGAATTTCCAACTTCTTTAAATCTTTTTCCACCGCTTCTATCTACTTTAGGCGTGGCTTTTCTATTTTTCTTCTTTTTGTAATACCCTTGTTGAAACCTGTTTTGTTGGCCTACTATCTTCTAATCTTGCTGCATGTCCAAACCAGCATATTCTTCAGGCACTTATTACATTTGTTATTGCTAGTTGGTTGTACCGTTGCATAATGTTTTTATCTTTTTGGTTTTTCTAATTATACTTAATATATCGCTTGTTTTCTCTAGCTTTTTTAGTTTCTTCCGTCTTCTCTTCTTCATCCTTAAATACTTGAATAAAACACTCCTCCCATCTTTTTAAGCTTTCTTTCGCTCCTTCTACTAACTATCTATTTTTGTCTTTACAGAACAACATATTTTTCTAATACTGCCTTCTTTCTTTCTTGACAGCCTTATAAAATTTCCTATTTGTTTCTTCACGTAATTATTTTTCATGTTTTTTTATTTGTTTCTCTATGTATACTTTTTTCTTTTTTCTACATATATTTTTTGCATCTTTTCTACATTGCTCATGATGCCTTCTGTTTTTCATTTCATCCTGTTTAATCATCTTCATTCTTGCTTGCTTTCTTCTTTTATTGCTTCTTTCCATTCCATAGTATACCAGGTTTTGACTCATTCTTACTGTTCTTTAATATTTGTGCTCCTTCTATTATTAGTTTTTAAAATTCCTTCCACTTTTCTTCCATACTATATAATAGCACTTTCCATTTCTATATTTCTGCTGATCCGTCTTTCTTCTTCTTTTCTTTTTAATTTTTTTCATAGAGTATATTTCATGTTTTCTATTTATGGTTTTTTATATCTTATTTTCGCTCGTACCAATATACCCTATTATCATTGTCGGAATTTGCTTTGCGTTAACTTCTGACATCTACTATATGATTTAAATATTTTTCTTTTATACGCATGTGATCTATTTGATTAACATTTCTCGCCGTCGGGTACTATGCCAGTTCCTTTGTGTACATCACGGTGCTGAAGATACGTTGTTGCTATTTTCAAATCTTTCTCTATTGCAAATTCTATTAGAATTCTCCCATTTTTATTACTTTCTGTATGTTTGCTATGGTTTCTAATAATTGGTTTATATTAAAATTTTCCAGATAGGAAAATATATGTCTTTTATATAATAAAAGGTTGTTCTAGCTTATGGTGGGGTTTATTAGTTCAATAAATAAAGACAAAATTAATATTGTCTCCTCATAAAGGTTTCAAAATTCGTGCAATTATTGACCATCATACCTCCAGACGATCGTTTCGTCCTTGTTTAGACTCATCAGTGGATGTTAATGAAAGTCAATGCTTGCCCGCTTCATGCTGGTTATATACAAACCAACTATAACGTTAGCAGCATGAAAATATTAGGGCGCCATCTAATAGGAACGCCAAAAATTAGAAGGAATGACACGACGAGTCAGTTTTAAATTAAAATTTTCCAAATAGGAAAATATATACTTTTTATCTACAAAAAGGTTGTTCTAGCTTATGGTGGGGTTTATTAGTTCAATATTAGATGGCGCCTTAATATTTTCATGCTGCTAATGTTATAGTTGATTTGTGTATAACCAGCATGAAGCGGGCAAGCACTGACTTTTATTATCCTCCACTGATGAGTCTAAACAAGGACGAAACGATCGTCTTGAGGTATGATAGTCAATGCTTGCACGATTCTGAAACGTTTGTGGGGAGACAATATTAATTTTGTCTTTATTTATTAAATTGGTTTATATATTTCCATTCTTCCAACTTTTGTGTTCAAATCACTTATGATCATCTTGATATCTGATTTTAGGATTTTATTGTATCACCTTTCAATTTTCTCATAAAGGTTCTCTTTTTCTTCTATATCTTTTCCTTCTGTCAGTCTATGGACATTAAGAATATTTATTTTCCTGTACTTGCTTCTAATTCTTATTATGCACATTTTATTTTTATTATTGGTATAAATTACACCATTTCCTTCTTCATTATTTTACTTATTAAGAACCCTGTGCCAAACTTTCTGTCTTTATTCCCTCTAGTAAAAAAACACAAATTCATCTATCGCAGTAGTATTACTTCCAGATTACTTGATTTCTTGTACTGCTGTTAGGTCTATTTCATATTTGCGCATTTCTATTTTTTTTATCGCCGGATCTGTCTTTGTGTGTTTCTTATTATAACTGCTGCTGAATTTGTTGGTTTTCCATTTTCCGTTATCTCACCCATCTTTTTTGCTTCATTTCGACTCCTTACCTTCTATTTGCAATTTCTGATAATAATCTCTTTCTATTGTTTATTAGTATAATTGGTAATTCGTTCAATAACTGTCCCATCTTCCTGGAACAGTTTGTATTACGTGGAAAGTTCATTATACAACAAAACACGTTGTTTAGAAATAACCAAATAACAAGAGACCCTAAATTAGATTTTATTGCGTATTGTGACGATATTAAAAATGTAAATGTGATGATATTAAAAATGTAGTGATATTTGAAAATGATAAAAAAAAGAGAGTATAAAAAAAAAATTTTTCTGTTTTTGAAAAAATGTAATGAGAGTGAAAGAAATAAATTAATATTGTCAAAAAAATAGCGTTTTAATAAAAAAATTAAGAACCACACGAAGAAAAATAAGGACCCCGAGAAAAAAAAGCTCTCCATATCATAACATAAAGAAATTGGCGTCGCAACGTGGAAGGGCAAGTTAAATAAAAGACATAATTATCATTTTGTTAGTTGTCTGTTGGTAGTGGAAAGATGTCAAAGCGAGGTAAATCGGTAGATAGTAGAAAAAGGGACAAAAGAGAGGAAGAAAATATTGAAATTGAACAGATGGAAGAAGAAAGTAGAAGTATGGAGGAGACCATGGGAGATGTTGAAAAGGGAGATAAAGAGCAAAAAGAAATAAGACAACAACAACCAGATTTACTTAAAATATTAATAGAAATGAAACAAGACCAAGATAAAAGATTTGAAGACCAAACTAAAAGATTAGATGAGATTAAACAAGATAATACTAAAAGATTTGAAGAAATCAATCATAATCAAGAGAAAAGATTTGAAGAAATTAAAAGAAAATTTGAAGATCATGAAAATAGATGGGATAATATTGTTAAAAACATGAGAGGTGAAATACAAGAAGAGGTGAGTAATAAGATAGATGAATGTCAGAATGAAATGCGTAGGAAAATAAAAAGACACCAAGAAGAAATTATCAACATGTTACAAATAAGGGATCCAGATATAAATGAGAAAATTAAGGAGCAAGAAAAAGCACAAGAAAACTACCAGCAGAATGTGAAAATAGAATTAGAAAAAATAAACAAAAATGTTGAAGCGAAATCAACAGCAGGTAATCATGCACCAAGTCATTATTGTATATTAGATAGCGGGATTCAAAATATGGCAAAATTCTCAGTAAACCACAAACGAATAAATCCAAAAGAAATAATTAACAGTTTACCAATAAAAAAGGCAAATCTTAAAAATAAGATAAAGAATAATTACAAAAAAGAAAAAAATTATCAAAATAACAATAATAATAAAGAAAAATTGAAATGTACTATTAATTGGCAGAATAAACTAAGAAGAGCAAGAAAAGCGGAAAGAAGAAACAAAATGAAGATGACAATGGAAAATAAAAGGTTGGAGGGGATCAAAGTCAAAAGAAAATCTAAAAATAAGACTAGAAAGAAAAATAAGGCATCGAGGTATAAAATATTTAAGAAAGATAGTAAATCCAAAATAAGGATGGAAAAATGTAAAATGATAATGAAAAAACATTTAAAGAATTTACTGTCAGGAGTCAGAGAGGAACAAAGAAATTACAAATGCAGAAAAAGAAAGAAAATCAAAGAACTAGAATAAATGCTACAAGAGAATGTTAAAGTTATATTAGAAGCCAATGTTGACAAAAATAACCAAAGAAGAATAGGGAACATTTTATATTAGGTTTGACAAGAAGGTATGAATGATGCTTGAATGAATGTGTTAAAGATAATCATAATGAGTTAAATAATTATTAATGAAGTATTATTAAAATGATGGTAATTATGAAGATTTGAATATGAAGTTAGTAGAATAATAATGATAATAATAATAAATAATTAATGATATGATTGATAATATTAAAAGAAAAGGTCAAAATATGATCCTTAATATGAATAAGTAAAGATAAAATATGATATTGAAGTAGGTAAATGAGGCAGCGAGTTAAGTTATATGAAGAAAACGTTACTACTAGAGAAAATAATTTTTGCAATTTCTTAAGAAGTTGTAGAAAATGATTTGTATGAATGCAGCATGAATGAAAGCTGGTTGGAAAATAGAGGAAAATAAGGGAGAAATAGGAAGGAAATGTGAAATAAAATGAAAATAACGAATATTGAGTTAAAAAACAATAAAAAAAATCCTGTATGAAATGTTAATAATGCTAACTAAACTTATAAAATTTTAAATTGTTATTCTGTTGAAATAATGTAATGTCAAAGTGACAATTAACAAATGTCAAAAATGACAATTAACTAATGTCAAAATAAAATGAATGAATGACAGTTGCCTAATGTCAAAATGACGTTCGACAAATGTCAAAGTGCAAAACCGTCAATTCAAATAATTAAGGTTAGAATAAAAACCTAAAATAAAACACCATTAAAAAAAATGATTATGTATATCATGAAACAAAACAATATCTATTATATTACGTAAGACAAATAAAAAAAAACAAAGATCAAATTGTAATGGAATTCACAATTGAGTATATTTTAGTTAATATTAATCAAAATTTAAGCTATAGTATAAAACGCTTAAAATTTATATTAATATGGAGGGGAAATGTGATGATATTAAAAATGTAGTGATATTTGAAAATGATAAAAAAAAGAAAGTATAAAAAAATTTTTTTTTGTTTTTGAAAAAATGTAATGACAGTGAAAATAAATAAATTAATATTGTCAAAAAAATAGCGTTTTAACAAAAAAATTAAGAACTACACGAAAAAAAATAAGAACCCTGAGAAAAAGAGCTCTCCATATCATAACAGTATGTTAATTGAGGAAAAAGGAGAAATATACAATTCTTAAACACCTATATTTGGTGGTAGTGTTGTAAAGAAATAATTGTTTTAAGGGCCTGTTTCTAGGGAGTAAACTGCAGTTTTATCACCCGAGGACGTTTTGAGTTACCTTAAAGCCCGGTTCCCATAACTCGGGCGTTAGATTCAACACATAAATAACCACTGCTTTGAATTATATTTTGGTTTCAGGTCAATATACGAAAAATCTTTGAAGAAGGTAAAAATACGTTTAAAAGTACCTTGATTCCTTCTTTTTAATTAGGAGGAGTTTATTCTATTCTAACAAATAACTCTATAAACAAAAATAAGTATAACTGTAACAATGTACTTTATGGATTCTTTTATCTCAAAATCAATACGTGTATCATTTTAAATCATTTAAACTTTTATTAGTGTCTCTATCATTTCATTCTTGTTGGCTATGAAGCGCAGAGAGGGGCGAGTCTTATTTTTAGTTGTATGCTTTTTTACTGGAAGCCGATGTATGATAAAGATAAGTTAAAAAAAATAGTAAAGCATGTGAACACGATTATTATTATTTTGTTTATTTAATGATAAATAATGCAACTCTAACTTGTCGACATGTTTATATTGCAAAGATAAAGAAATGCAATGAAATTTAGAGAATTCTAGTGACCGTCCACAATCATGATATTATTTAACGTTATAAGAAGGAGTAAATATTTCCTTTTTAGCTACTTTAATAAATTCTGAATAATAAATTAAGGTTGCTTTATAGTCAAGAAATTTATGTTTGTACAGAATGGCTCAAATTTGATATTTTCAATATAAGTGTAGCTTAAAACAAGAATAGCTAGGAAAACTTAAATATACCGAGAAACTTGAGAAATTTTTAAATTATTGCTCATTACTATTGCGCAAAACATAATTAATGTGCCTTGAAGAAAGATGCGGTTCAGCTAAACATCCTATTACCCAACGGAACATTACTTTTGCAGTTAATTCTGTAAATTATAAATAAAATAGATTAAGTTTATAAATTATAAATAATATTAAAAAACATGTAGTTGCATCATCTGGTATTGAGAATAATGACTGTATTTTGAATTACTTTACACTTATTACTTATAAGGAGAATTTAAAATTTACAAATTATGTACATAGGTACTAGCTGGTCTAGTACCTAGCATTCGAAATTAACAAAGAAATTTTAGATCCTTCTAACGTAGCAAATAAAAACGCTGGTATGCTTTTAATTACTTTAATTATCGCACTACACTTCCTCACTGTTCTTACTTATTAATTTCTTGAGCACAGTTGCTAGCACAGACTTTTATTGAAGTTTTTGCAAGGAAAGGTAAATATGGAAGAACCTTGTCTTGCAGAGCAATGGAGCTGACTTCATTCTTATTTAAACTACTTAATTATAACTTCAATAGAATTCTGTCTAATTAACGCGCTTTTCAATCCACCTGTTGAAGATGGACATAGAAACTCGTTTGCTATTAAGTCTATTTTTTGTTTCTTTATAATAAAAGTAAACAGAAAAATAAAGAAAACTGCTTTTTCAGCTGCTGATAACCATACACGAGAACTTTCTTTAGTTAACAAAATGTCATGATGTTATCATTAGTTATCAACAAATATTTAGAAAATTGTGACTGTATTACACTGATGATAAATTTGTTGACCCACATCTAGGTATTACTAAGAATTAATACAAGTGCACAGTATTATTCTTTTGTTCTCGGTTCAGTGACATCCGTTATAAGATGGAGTAAGTATTTATATTTATTTTCTAATTTCTAATTCTAAATTATAAAAAGGAAAGTTCTCATTTGGACTATTAAATCGTATATAAAAATGCTTTAGATATCATTTCACATTTACTATACAAATAATTGCGAATATTTGCTCTCCTAACTATTTTACACTAAAATTTCAGAACTTTAAAAAAAAGAGAAAAACACATTTTTGCACTATTTTATAGACAAAAGATTTTATGCAGGTCTATAGTTCAGATATTTGATGTCTCTCATCAACTAGCACAACCTTATCATCTTTAGCAGTTATTTAACTCAAATAAGGCAGGTTTTTTTCATTCACTGAAAGACCTAAACCCAATAACAACTCTCACAGTACTCTAACTACATTTTTTGTTTTCTCCAGGGCAAAACACATACATTTTTTTCTGCATGATGAAGAATATACCGGTAAAGCATTGCTATAATAATCACCAGTAAAGAAACGAACTATACTTTTATTCAACTTTTAGTAAATGTAGCCGATATTACACCTACAACTACACTACTGCAGTACCTCAGAGAATTCGAACATTTAAAAGGCACAAAATATATGTGTCTTGAAGGAGGATGTGGTTCTTGCATCGTAGCGGTTACAGCTAAGCATCCCATAACCCAACGCAAGATTACATTTGCAGTTAATTCTGTAAATTATAAATAAGATAAATTAAAATCATAAATACAATACTACCCAAGTTTTTTCTAGTGTCTGGTTTCGATTTATTCATGTGAAGGATGGCAAATTCACACCGTAGATGGAATCGGCAATAAACAGATTGGATATCATCCGGTTCAAAAAGTTTTGGCTGATTTTAATGGTACTCAGTGTGGATTTTGCTCTCCTGGTATGGTTATGAATATGTATGCTTTGTACAAATCTAACAGTGATCTAACAATGAAGCAAGTTGAAAATTCTTTTGGAGGAAATATGTGTAGATGCACGGGATATCGACCCATTTTAACTGCTTTTAAAAGTTTATGTAAAGATGCTGATAGAGAAGTTTTGGGAACATATCCTGACATCGAAGATTTAGATAAATGTGATAGACGAAGTTGTCAAAAAAAGTGTCGATCTACTAAATGTACCATGAAGCCTATTTCTTCAAAGATATTGCGTTCAAGTGGTTTAGACATAAAATGGTTTAAAGTTTATAGTATAAACGAGATCTTTGACGTTTTACAAGAAAACCGTGATGCATCTTACCAATTGGTTGCTGGAAATACAGCAAGGGGTAAGTAATTCAGTTTAGTATTAATGGTGGTTCTCTTACAGTTTTTGCAGGTGTGTATCCAGGCTCTTATATGCGTTCAGATGTGTGCATAGACATAACAAGTGTAAAAAACCTGCTTAATGATGCTGTATTGTCAGTTGGTTTTACAATAGGTGCCAATAAGACATTAAATGACACCATTGAGGTTTTCAGAAGAACTTCCAAAACAGAAGGTTTTAGTTATTTTACTAAACTAGCTGATCATATTGAGTTGGTTGCACACGTTCCCGTACGAAACGTAGGATCTTGATTGAAAGTTACAAATAAATATTATTTAAATCCGTTTTGCAGATTGGGACCGTAGCTGGAAATCTATCGATTAAACACGAACATAATGAATTTCCCTCTGACATTTTCTTGATACTTGAAACGGTTGCAGCTAAACTAACAATAGGTAGTTTGTAAACCTTCATTATGTTTATTAATGACATTTGCAGTTTTATGAAATTATTACAAAAAGGTTTAAGTAATATAAAGTATAACAGTCATAAAAAGCAGAGCATATTAGCCGTTACTACTAGTCATTTCAGGTTCAATATGGCTGTCTGTTGTCATATGCCATTTAGGGTTTTATTTTGTATGTTGAACAATTAGTGTATACATGAACCCATGGATCTTTGTCGTTTGTTTGGAATAGCTACAAGTTGCCTATACTGTTGACTCAGTCAGTATCAGACTGGAGCATCGACTTACGACGAAATTTCCTTGGCGAGTCTTTGCCTTACGTAATGCCCCGAAGAACAGTAGATAAAATCATAAAGCTTCTAACAACCGGTAGCATTATTTTCACATATAGTAGTATTAGTTAGTGCTTGCATGTTTTATAAACTCCCGAACTCTACTAGTATATGTCTGTTGCATATTTTCATTATACAATATGATAGGGTAGCATAAAACGTAAGTAGCATCCATGTGTAAATCTGTCTTAGTGTTACACTACATGATGATAATAAATACTTACACGAAGTAGAATTCATAAAAGTTTGGTTTAACTTACACTATATGCGCTAAAATCAAATTCTGTTCGTTTGCAGTCAATAACAAGAATAAAGAAGAGCAACTCAGTCTCTTAAATTACCTTACGTACGATATGAACAGAAAAATAATAAAATCGGTTACGTTGCCAAAATTTGATAAGTCCTATAAATATCAAAGTTACAAAGTAAGTTTAAACTAGTCTATATTTACCTAATGTAAAACTTGATTTTAAATTCATCTAGATAATGCCTCGTGCCCAGAATGCACATGCTATAGTGAATGCTGGTTTTCTATTAAAACTTGATAGTAATAATGTCGTTCAGTCAGCTCGTATTGTGTATGGTGGAATTAATCCTAGTTTTGTGCATGCTGGGAAAACTGAGAAATATCTAATTGGTAAAAGCGTTTTTGAAAACACAACTTTACAAGGTGCTTTGAAAGCTTTAGATGAAGATATACTACCGGATGATGTTTTACCTCAGCCATCGCCTGAGTTTAGAAAAAAGTTAGCAATATCGCTTTTCTATAAGGTATATACGATAGAGTGGATAAGTCGTTACCACTACAATAGCTACAACATGTTTTCATATCTCATAAAGGTATTATAGGTATAATATTTTTGATTTTAGTTTATTTTAAGTATAGCTCCGGACAGTAAATTATCACCAGAAAATAAAAGTGGAGGTTTACAATTACAACGGCCTTTATCAAAAGGCGTTCAAGATTATCAAACCAATGAATCCTTATACCCTTTAACACAACCTATTCCTAAACTAGAAGCTTTAGGTCAAGTTTCTGGTATGACAATTATAATTTTGTTATTACAATAAAGAATTTTTTTATTGAATAAAATTGATAGGTGAAGTTGAATACATATCTGATATGTCAAGCTTTGATGAGATACATGCCGCTTTCGTCACAGCCAAAGCTCCAGCAAACTCGGTTATAACAAAAGTGGATCCTTCCAAAGCATTAGTAAGTACAAATACCTCAACTACCGTTCTGTTGTTAAAGACAACATTATGAAAACATTGTAGGAACAGAATGGTGTTTTAGCTTTCTTCGAAGCGAAAGATATCCCAGGTTTAAATACTTTTATTCCTTCGAATGCAAATTTTCCAGTAACGTACTTTCCTAGAGATATGCGTGTAGTGCCAGAAGAACTCTTTTGCAGTGGTACTGTAAAATATTATTTTCAACCAGTGGGCATTATCGTAGCAGCAACCCAAGAATTAGCAGATGAAGCGGTGGATTTAGTGAATATAACATATAGTTCCGGACAGCATAAACCATTCTTGACGATTAGGCAAATTTTAACAGCTAATGCTACTGATAGGATTATTGAGGAAGCCAGTATAAGTGCTACTCATCAAGGTATATTTCTATTTTATATAAATGTCGTAAATTGTCTTTCACCGCAAAAAACAGAAATAACAATTATTTTCATTTACATTGCAGGCCAGGATATTAAGCACATTTTAAGAGGAAAGTACGATACAACTTGGCAATACCATTATCACATGGAAACTCAAATATGTTACGTAGTTCCAAAGGAAGATAGTCTGGATATTTACCCAGGCACACAATGGATGGATATTATCCAAACAGCCGTTGCAGGGATTTTAAATATTTCAGAAAACAAGTACTGATCTGTTATATAAAAGAGAACGTTTAATTTGTTAAGTGGTTATTTTAAATATTCAGAATCAACGTTCAGGTTAAGCGCGTTGGAGGCTCATATGGTGCAAAAATAACTAGAAACGCACTCATTTCCTGTGCTGCAGCTTTGGCGGCGTACAAACTGCAAAGACCAGTAAAAATGAGAATGTCGTTTAGTGCAAATATGAATGTAATAGGCAAAAGATTTCCATCTGCTACCAACTATGAAGTTGGTCTTAATGACAAATGTGAAATACAATATTTGAATAGCTCTATATACTTTGATTATGGTGCTGGTGGAAATGACGTGGCAGTAATGCAGGCAATGGGTACCTTTTATAGCAGTTACAAGTACGATACTTGGAATGTATCAGGTAATAATACCAGAACTGACAATCATTCTGGTGTGTGGGCTCGAGCTCCAGGTTTGTTAAATTTCTTTAGTAACATGGTTTAACTAGATAGTATATTTTAGGAAACAATAATATGCTAGCTATGATCGAGTCAATAATGGAGCACATAGCAGCAGAGCTAAATAAACCTCCCTTAGAAATTAGGTTGGCAAATATTGAAAACAAGGATTTACTTCGTTTTATAGATGAGTTAAGGCAATGGTCAGATTACGATAATCGTTTGAAGACTATTGAAGAATTTAACAAGGTATTAAAAAATAGATTAGAAAAGTTCAAATCAAATTATTTAATCATACAATCTTAGAGCAATCGATGGATGAAGAAAGGCTTGTCTCTCATACCAATGACTTATCCATTTGAATATATACAAACCTTAAGTTCAACAGTCGCAATATGTGCAGGAGATGGCAGTGTAATGGTATCCCATGGTGGTATCGAAATTGGACAAGGAATTAATACCAAAGTAAAATAAGACTTAATGTTAACATACATAACATTTAAAAATACATGTATATGTACAATTAAATGGACCCAATCCAAATTGGAGTATATTAATATAAATTAATAAATCAAAAGGATTCTCCAAACGGTTTTAAATCCTCTACTGATGAGACCAGAATAAGGTCGAAACAGATCTGTCTAGAGGTACGTTATACAATTCTCGCATTTAAAACCGTTTGGAGAATCTTTTTGATTTATTAATTTATAAGACTTAATGTTATTTTATATTATGTATACATAATATTAAAATTTAATGTTTAGGTTGCCCAAGTTTGTGCATTTACTCTAGGGATTCCACTAAATCTAATATCTGTTAAAGCTAGTAACAACTTTACATCAGCTAATAATTTTACTACAGGAACAAGCCTTACTAGTGAATCAGTTTGTTATGTAAGAATAACCATTCACAAATATAATTAATTTATAAACAACACAATTTAAGGCTACTTTAAGAGCATGCAACGTTTTGCTGTCGAGAATGAAACCAATAAAGGAGAAAATGAACAACCCTACTTGGGAAGAGTTGGTTAAGGAATGCCAAAATGAATATGTAGATCTTACAGCGACTCATATGTAAGTATTTTAAGATACACACATAAAATTGTTGTAGTGAACCCATGCCTTGAATGTGAAACTATTTAGTAAACTGGCAGCCTTCTTGGTAGAATTGCACCAAGAAAGAAGTATATGGTTTTTGTTGTTCTGTTGGTACTAATTAACAGAAAATCATCAACAAGAAACTATGCAATTTAAACATTATAATGAATTTTGCCAACTTTGCTCCAAGCTCAAATCTAGTAGCAGTTTTCATTTCTGCTACCAGTTAGTTGGTTTGTACTTATTATTGTGATTTATGTATATTTTTAATCGCAAACAAATCTAGCAAAAGAGATACCAACCGACAAATACTGAAACAAAGTATATCAATATATTGATATAGTAGTATCAGTCACAATTATAATGACAAGAATATTTCTTAATCTTTAAGGTTTTCTCCAAATGACCCTCCAAAGAAATACAATGTTTATGGTGTCTGCGCTACTGAAGTAGAAGTCGATATATTAACCGGAACTTATCAAGTAAATAGAGTAGACTTATTGGAAGATACAGGAGACAGCATGAATCCATATATTGACATAGGGCAAGTAGAAGGAGCTTTTATAATGGGTTTAGGATTTTGGAAAACAGAAACGATCATATATGATGATGAAGGACAGTTGTTAACAAACAGAACGTGGAACTACAAGATTCCAGGTGCTCTTGATATTCCAGTAAATTTTCGGGTGAAATTTCCCAGAAATAATCCAAATCCTAATGGGGTACTCCACTCAAAAGGTATTGTTGGTAGCAGATTGTTACTCAAATGTGATAAATAAAATGTTACAGCTACAGCAGAACCAGCTTTATGTCTTTCAGTTTCAATACCTATTGCTGTTAGGCATGCAGTTACTTCTGCAAGAGCATCTGCGAATCCTACTGCACCAAGCTGGTATCCAATTTGTAAGTACATTTTTATTTACAACCAAAATATGATTAAAATATAATAACAATATTTACAGGTGGGCCATCGGACGTTGAAAATACATTTATTAACAGTTTAAACGACTTTAAACAATACAAACTATAATTTATTAATTTTCATTAAAGTTTGAAGCGATATATGTATAAATTATATAATAAACAAAAATAGGACAAACTTTACATGTGGTTTTATTTTGTGCCAATCTATCGCATTATCTTTGACCTTTTTAGTTCAGTAATTTTAAGTTTTAACCTTCAAGAAAAATAAAGTAAAGCTGAAAATTTGGTTACAGATAGTATTTGTTATACAAAATAACATAAAAGCGCCACTTCCAGTAATTCGGGTATAAGTTCGTAACTACTCGGCTGATTTTGATTCGGTAAATTATAGAATTATATAGAACTCTACAAAGGTTTAATACGTGATTAGTTTTAAGAAAAGGCTCTGAATGGCACCTAAAGAAATCTCCTAAAAAATCTACCAATTTCAGTAGTTTCGGATCTTAAACTTTTGGAAATGAAAATATGAGATGAAAATTCGGTGATGGGGATTATTTGTCATGTCGAACAGTCCTGTGGTCTTGGTTTTATTCCTGCGAGCCGAGTCGAGTGAAACGTTAATTTCCCGCCGAATGCGGGAGGCCGTTTTAAGCTCCTCGTGGAGCTTCTTCGGCCGAACCTGCAAGAAGTACTTAAGAGATCAATTTCAGAATCGCAAAAATAGAGTTGTAACTACTCAGTTTTGTCATTGTAACTAGACACTATAAAAATTTGGAAGGGCTCGACAACGGCAAGGTTAAGCTCTTTCTAAAAATACTTGCAATATTTCATTATTTTTAATCTTGAACGTTCTGAAAATCAAGATGAAGATAAAAATTTGTGGTATAGGTAGTATTCGTGCTGGTCTTTCTTTTCATGCAAAAGATGTTTAAGATTCACAACGGAGTTCCAGGGTACTCACACGATGGACTTTTGGAAGTCCTCAAACCTAGGCACGGGGAATTCCTCTCGGAATAAGTTTATCTCAATATTTTTTTGCTTTATAGCAGAATTCAAAATAGTAAGTTTAAGCAACCCAATTGAACTTGAAATTTGAGAAGTCTTAATACTACAATTATTCGTATGTGACTGTACTGAGATTTTATTTACAACAAATACATGCTGATTTCCTTACTGTTTTATTCTTAGCTTTAAATTGCTCAACAATCATATCGGAACATTGTACAAAAGTCGTTACAATCAATTGTTGCATCTCTCGGACGATTTATTTTACTATAGAGCACTTGGTACTATACGCAACGTCCTTGTCGCCATCTTGCGTTTATTTGCAGTTATCAGCTTTGTATCATCCACATACAAGTTGTATTTAGTTTTTTTATTTCACCTGTCCAATTTTTTCTTTTAGCTACAAAATTTTTTAATTATATTTCCCTATTTCCAGAAAAAGAAGCTAAATTTACATTTCTTGTCAAAATACTCATAGATTTAGTAAACCTATCATTTATATCAATATCTTTATTGCTAACATATTTCCAATCTACTTCTGAAAATAGTTCTGTAAAATGCGTACATTTGATTCAATAAATCTTCCTACTACTTCAATAATATTATTTATTAATGTTAGCGAATAATTATAACTGTTAATTATAGTCAAACTTGGTTATTACGAGATTCCTGGGACAGTCGACTTTTGCTCGTTATATCCGATACTCGTTATAACCGAGAAGAAAAAAAACATCATCCCATGTACATATTTACTTTTATGTATGTATTGCAACAGAATTACCAACAAAATACATATTACTATTTTAATTCATGAATGACGTTATTTTAGTTTGTTTTGTAGAATAATCTATGTAATTCCCAAAAAATTTCGACCTTCTCGCGAATCAAAAGAGTTTTCCGTATATTAGTTGTACTAGACGCGTTCACATAAAAATTTCAACTGAGATAAACGGAACCTAGACTCTTTTATAAAGATGCAAATTGTATACCGAAACATTTCTTTATCCTTTCATCCAACAGGTGCACGTCATTTTCACTTATTCAGTAAAATTCTATTGTATCAGCCAGGATCTCGTTAAAACGAAGCTCCTTATAAGTGGGGTTGACTGTAATTAATTATTATTAACATAAGTATTTTTGCAACACTTGTGCCAATAGTTTGATGGTCTTACAGACCTGGATCAAAAACCTCGATGGTAAATGACTTTTGAAAGTTTACTAAAATGTTATCTATACAATTTTTCTGTCTGGTATTTTCTAGTGTCAGAAATGTCAAAAAGCAAAATATTTCTCCAATTTTAAAATAAAAATTGTTTCATGACATGTTATCTCATACAGTTCGTACCTACCTTAGTCAAGAGTAGAGATAGACAACGAATGCATTTGCGGCCCACATAAGCAGCAACCAGAGCTACCTTGAAAATTAGACGTACTACAAAATCAGCAGGCAACTTTAGATCCCACCGCCGCACACTGGCTCGAAATCGAGAAAAACGTGATCGAAAATTAATTTTTCAAGTTTCTCAAAACACCGCAATTTTTTGATAAAACATAGTTCTTATACTAATGCAAGTATCTACCAAATAATTTCTTATTTGACTTATTGATTACGGTGGAAAATGTATTTAAATCTCGACAAAAACGCTTTGATTTTAATTTACAAATTTGCGACTGAAAAATGCAAGAATTTGAAAGAACAGAATATTCTTATTTCACGCTCACTTGAAAAATGGTCTATATCCAGTTATAAAGCAATCTCTAAGCTACAAAATGATGTGTACAAAAAGTCACATTCCTTACCCTTAGAATTGTAAAAACGAATTCTTGTAAAGTACCAATATTTTGTTAATTTTTGTTATAAAAGCAGGCGTATGATAAGAAGGAACAAAGTGGAACTATTTTTAAAGTGATTATTTTATTATTTGGGGTCTTTAGAAGGTAATAAATAAAATATTACGTGCCCCTGGCTGCCCCCGGGTTGGTTATCCCCATTAGTATGTCTTAGCGCGCTGTCAATTTCCTCAGTACTGTTACCGTGCATTAGAAGTTTTGTTAATTTAACTTTACACTTTACAATGTTTCATTTTAAAATTAGTCGAGAAGCTCTTCATGAAAAAATTAGAAGCTTCGGTAGTGTGCCAAGTGACGAAAATTTTAGAATTTTTGAAAGAAAAATTCAGTGCAAGCCGGGACGAAGACGGTACTCAAGAACTTGTAACGGGCCAGTGCTCACAACGAGAAGCTCACCGTTTTCCAAAACTCTTATTAAACTAAT
>VTPC01002240.1:67930-79767 GCA_011009095.1 Ignelater luminosus
TTTTTAATCTATTAACTGCTCATGTAGCACCGAGATTTTGTTTATATACCAAACAGGAACGCAAAGGAATGAATTGTAACAAACATGCTTTAACTTCTATACTTTGTTCAGATTAATGAAGTACTCGGGATAAACAAATATATTGCTATTTCACTAGCCATTATCGAGCCTGTTTTATGCTATTACATATATTTAGTTTTTACGTGTCACTTTGACAGTTATTTTATAATATAAGTAAAATAAATTACATAAGTAAAAGGCAATGTAAAAGAATTAAAAATTAATCGACAATGAAGATTAAAATCGATAAATATATAATTTCAACTGTCCTCGTGTAACTATAGAAAATAAAGAATTTGTCCTTTATTTTAGTAGTTCGTTATTTTGAATGCAGTATAGCGTTTTTCTTTTCATTCTCCTACCGATTAAATATGTCTGTAAGTGACTTAAATAATAAATAATTTTTATTTAGAAAAATGTGTTAGGTATATTCAACAAAATCAGACTAGCCATGAAAATATTAGCATGGCAATACCAATATCTAGTTTACTCTAATAATAACAGAAGTGTGTTGGGTTGCAGAACAAGTTTGTTAAGGGGCTTCGGGTAAATGTATCAGACTTAAAAATAAATTGTTACTTAAGTCAAATAATTTTTAATTAGACATGACATAAAAACATCAAATCACCTCAATATAAATTAATGTAAATTTTTTTTACAGAACACGTGACATAAAGTTTGTTCTTCATAATGAAGAACATACAGGTAGGAATATTTTAATTAACATTACAACAAATCTACCTCATATACCTTTTAGTAAAATCCACTGATGTAACAGCTACAACCACATTACTTCAGTACCTAAGACGTTACGAACATCTAAAAGGTACAAAATACATGTGTCTTGAAGGAGGATGCGGTGCTTGTATCGTATCAGTTACAACTAAACATCCAATTACTAAACGCACAATTACATTTGCAGTTAACTCAGTAAGTAAAAAATAATTATTTATATGAGTGCAATACTAAACTCTATTTTTAGTGCTTGGTTTCGATTTATTCCTGTGAAGGTTGGCAAATTCAAACCGTAGATGGGATCGGTAACAGAAAAATTGGTTATCATCCCATTCAGAAGGTATTAGCTAACTTTAACGGTACACAATGTGGATTTTGTTCCCCAGGTATGGTTATGAATATGTATGCTTTATATGAATCCAACAGTGATCTAACAATGAAAATTGTCGAATATTCTTTTGGAGGAAATATGTGTAGATGCACCGGTTACCGACCCATTCTAACAGGATTCAAAAGTTTAGCCAAAGACGCCGATACGGAGATATTGGGAAAATATCCTGATATAGAAGATTTACGTAAATGTGAAAAGCAAGATTGTCAAGAAATATGTGCATCTGCATGCAAAAATCAGTTTACGCCAGTAATTTCTTCAAATCTTGCAGACGCTAAATGGTTTAAAGTTTTTAGTATAAATGAGATATTTGATGTTCTAAAAGAAAACCGTAACCGCTCTTATCAACTTGTTGCCGGAAATACAGCTAAAGGTATATTTTAAAATATTTATAGGGTCCTATTCATTTACCAAGTTTTTTTATAGGAGTCTACCATGATTTAAATGAAAATCCAGATATTTACATAGATATAACAAGTGTAACAAACTTGCTTAATGACAGTGTGACATCTAGTAGTTTAGTAATTGGCGCTAATAAAACTTTAAGGGATACCATTGAAGTTTTCAGAAAAAGAGCCACAACGAACGGATTAGAATATTTGAATTATTTAGCGGATCATATCGAGCTAGTAGCCCATGTGCCAGTTCGAAATGTAAAATTTACCTTTATATTTTGTTATAAATAAATATACGTTTGGAATTTTTTAAAGATTGGAACACTAGCTGGAAACTTGACAATTAAACACGAACGAAATGAATTTCCTTCTGACATATTTCTGATATTTGAGACTGTTGGAGCTAATGTCACAATAGGTAAAATCAACGAGAAGATATTTACTAGCGATCTTAAAATTATTTTATTATGTAAATAGTTAATAATGATCAATCACTTACAGGCTTAGAAAAAACGTGATGTCTTACCAATATTAGTTGTTGTTGTTTAAAGGCAATTTGATATTTGCATTTTAGGCTATGTTACATTTATTAATTTCTTTTGCAAAACAACATTATTTAATTTGTAACGTTTCTTATTAATCTTCTTCTAGTCAATTCCAGAAAAAAAGAAGAAGAAATTGATCTACTACGTTACCTCACTTTTGACATGCAGAAGAAGGTAATGAAAAATATAATTTTGCCAAAACTAGACAACTCATATAAATACGGAAGCTATAAGGTAAGTAAAATGTGTCAAAAATTATAGAATTATTTACAGTAAGGTTTATTTAGATAACACCACGTGCTCAGAATGCGCACGCAATGGTAAACGCTGGATTTTTATTGAAGTTAGATAAAAATCAAACTGTCCAATCGGCCCGTATTGTCTATGGTGGAATTGATCCTAGTTTCAACCACGCAATAAAAGCCGAAAGATATTTAGTTGGAAAACAAATTTTTGACGATAGAACTTTACAAGGGGTGTTTAAAGCGCTGGACGAAGACATACATCCAGATAACGTCTTGCCTCAACCTTCACCAAGGTTTAGAAAAAACTCGGCAATATCTTTATTTTATAAAGTAAGTTACAAGATTTACAAGATATGTGTTTCTACAAAACAATGCGTCGTGTGAGAACTAACAGTGTTACCTATAGCAGAAAGCTAATATATTAGCAAACCGCGAGAAATTGCATTTGGCGACTTTTCATCAGGCATGAATGAGGATGTTTATGTTTTACAAAAATGCAAACGCAACACTTTAATTGCGATAATAATACAAACTAACCGCATGTATCATGAAGCCTGCGTTAAGCCTAAAGCTCGAGTTAACGTCTGTGATCTTTGATGTTGGTAACCAATGAAACAATAACTTTAATAGCCTATAAGTTTTATACCTATTTTAGGTTAGAACAGTTGTTATCAGCTTAGTAACCGTAACTCTACATAATCTGCTAGAACTATTTTATGTATATATGCAAAATAGTACTTCAGTGCTTTATTTATATAGAAATAACTTATTTTTAGGGTAGCATTCTATCAATTATTAACAACTAATAGTTTATTTATTGAAAACACAATATCGAGAGAGGAAAATAAACAAACTTCGAAAACTTGCTATTTATTCTTTGTTGCTTAACACTAATACAACTGGCAGTTAGCTGAGTTTTATTTTTCATCAAAGTTTTATTTCCATTTATAAACGCAAGACACCGCTAGCTATCACTCTTCTAAACACTCTAGAGTTGAGATAATCGTGCGCATGTACAAATCAATAAATCGAATTTTAAATATGTGCAAAAACGTATCGGTACAACCTAAGCAAATAGGATGCTCACAACTTTTTTTAGTAAGCTTTTGTTCAAAGTTTCAGCGCTTCTCAGTGCTCTGTAGAGTGAAGTGTCTTTCTACAAACAACAAAGAGTTATTTACATATGTAGGTCGACTAGCATGAATGAAACGACGTTCAGATAGATCAATTGTAACAATTTTTTTCTAATATCTCGTATGAAGACACTTACATAGGATTTTAAACTTACGTGGACTAATCTAACACAGCCCCTTAATATTGAATAATTTCTCAATGTATACGCATGTATTAGCATAATTTCATAGTATACTCCATCTGTCTTTTTCATTTCTTGACTTTCTTTAATTTCAGTTTATATTAAGTATAGCCCCTGATAATAAGGTTTCACCTAGAAACAAAAGTGGTGGTTTTTTATTATCTCGACCAATATCAACTGGTGTTCAAGATTTTCAAACGAACGAATCCCTGTATCCTTTGACGCAAGCTATACCTAAATTAGAAGCTTTAGCACAAACTTCCGGTATATCAAAAAAGCAACAACTGTAAACTATTTTTCTAATACCAGATTTCTAGGAGAAGCTGAATATATAATGGACATACCTAGCAAATATGATCAGTTATACGCCTGCTTTGTAACTGCAAAAGCTCCTGCGAATTCAGTTGTTACAAAAATCGATCCTTCTAAAGCACTTGTAAGTACAGAACTGGTTTAGTTTTCTATATTTAAATTTTTAAATGAAATATTTTAGAAACAACCCGGTGTTGTTACCTTTTACGGCGCAAAAGACATTCCTGGTTCAAATACATTTATTCCACCAAATGCAAACTTTCCAGTTGGATTTATTCCGCCTCCCCAGCATTTAGTACCCGAAGAATTATTTTGCAGCGGAGTTGTAAAATATTATTTTCAGCCCTTAGGTATTATCGTGGCAGATACTCAAGAACTGGCAGATACAGCCGCAAATATGGTAGAGGTTAAGTATAGATCTGGAGCGAAACCTTTTCTAAGTATCAGACAAATATTGGAAGCTGGTGCTACCGATAGAATCCACGAAGAAGCAAGTCTAAAAGCTAGTCAAAAAGGTAATTGTGTAAAACCAGTTTTAATTTGATTCCATTTTCAAACTACAGGAGAAGACATTAAGCATATCGTCAAAGGAACTTTTGATACTACTTGGCAATATCATTATCATATGGAAACTCAAATATGTCTTGTGGTTCCAAAGGAAGATAGTCTGGATATCTATCCAGGTACACAATGGATGGATATTATCCAAACAGGAGTAGCAAATGTTTTAAATATATCAGAGAATTAGTACGTACAGTCTTAATTAGCAAGATGCAAAAGAATAATAAACATTTTTATAGTATTAATATAAAAGTCAGACGTGTCGGAGGCGCATACGGTGCAAAGATTACTAGAAGTGCCCAAACTGCTTGTGCTACTGCTTTAGCCGCATACAAACTACACAAACCTGTAAAAATGAAGATGACTTTTAGTATGAATATGGACGTTGTAGGAAAACGATTTCCATCTGCTGCAGATTACGAAGTTGGCCTCAATGATAAAGGTAGAATACAGTATTTAAATAACACCTTTTATTTGGATTACGCTGCGGGTGGAAATGAGCCGATAATAAGCAAATCTATTGATATCTTTGCTAGTAGTTACATATCTGATACGTGGAACGTAACAGGTAAATATACACAGACTGATAATCATGCAAGTGTGTGGACACGTGCCCCAGGTTTGTAAAAAGACAATAACGTGTTTGCATAGTGACAAGGTGACTTTATAGGTCACACTAAGATAATGGCTATGATTGAAACAATAATGGAACATATAGCAATGGAGCTGAATATACCCTCTCTTGATATCAGATTAGCAAATATGGATCAAGAGCAGAATAAGGCAACATTGCAATTTATCAACGAATGTAGACAATGGTGTGATTATGATAACCGTCTCAAAAGCGTAGAAGAGTTTAACAAGGTGAATAGTAAAGTTTACTTATTTACCTATCAAATTCAAAAAAACAATTTTTTAGAATAATCGTTGGAAGAAGAAAGCTTTATCTCTTGTTCCAATGACTTACATTCTCAGATACGCTGGAAACTTGAGTTCTACAGTAGCAATATATGCAGGTGATGGAACTGTTGCAGTATCTCACGGAGGAATTGAGATTGGTCAAGGAATTAATACAAAAGTATTTAATTAGGTAGCTTTGTTATGATTTTACAAAATTTATTTAATTAAATATTTAGGTTGCACAAGTCTGTGCTTATGCCCTGGGTATCTCATTAGATATGGTGTCTGTAAAAGTTAGTAACAATTTAGTATCACCTAACAATTTCACCACTGGCGGAAGCCTTACTAGTGAGGCAATTTGCTATGTAAGGATACTATTTATGATAAACATAATTTACAAATGTGGATTCTTTTAAGGCAACCTTAAGAGCTTGTGAAATCTTATTACAAAGAATGAAACCAGTGAAAGACAAGATGAATAATCCTTCGTGGAAAGAGTTAGTTAAGGAATGTCAAAACCAATATATTGAACTTGTGGCTACACACATGTAAAATAAATGTCCATGTTTATTTAGACACGTACAACATTTTTAGCATTTCAGGTTTTCTCCAAACGATCCCATACAAAGCTATAATATATATGGTGTGTGTGCTACTGAAATAGAATTGGATATTCTAACAGGTATTCATCAGGTAGTTAGAGTTGATCTTTTAGAAGACACAGGTAATAGTATGAGCCCATGCATTGACATAGGACAAGTCGAAGGAGCTTTTATAATGGGATTAGGATTCTGGACAACTGAAAATCCTGTATTTGATGACGAAGGGCGTATATTAACAGACAGAACGTGGAATTACAAGATTCCAGGCGCTCTTGATATCCCCATAGATTTTCGGGTCAAGTTCCCGAAAAATAATCCAAATCCTAATGGAGTTCTTCACTCAAAAGGTATTATCAAAGCTGTATTTATTAAAACGGTGGTAAATTATGATGTGTTACAGCAACTGCCGAACCACCTTTATGTCTTGCATGTTCAGTACCGATTGCTATTAGACAAGCTGTTGCTTCAGCAAGAAAAGAAGCAGATGCTAATGCCTCAAAGTGGTATCCAATTAGTAAGTAGTACTAAATACTATAGATCTGGTTATTGAAAAACAAAATATCGTAGGTGGGCCATCAGATGTTGAAAATACATTCTTAAACAGTTTACATGATTATAAACAATACACATTGTAATTCTTTAAAGGTTTTTGTTATAGAAATTTAGTACGCTACGTGCGTTATACTGTATAACTTTAATAAAGATACCTTGGGTGAAACCTCTGAAAAATTCTTATTTCGATCACATCAGCATTTTGGTATGGTTGACAACCATTATTTACCAACTTAGCTCAAGTAAGAATTACATAATTACAATACAATAATAAATGTGACTGAAATATTTGCTTACAATGCGGGTTTGCTAATTGAAACACTAAAGGGAAAATGAAATTCAAAGTTCATCCCACAAAAAACAAAGAGAAAATTTATTGTTGTTCTGTGTAAAATGTCTACTGAAGATGGAAATCTTAAGGAAAACAAATTTAGAAAATACACTGGTCTGTATTAATCGACAAAAACAAATGCACATAATAAAAACGTAAAATTAACCAATATTATGATAATTGTATTTGAAGGACCTAAGTTAAGTTATACTGGATTACCGTTGAGAACAGGACGTAACGTCCGGGTTTATAATTAGCATAGTGTCAACCGTCAACTGCAGAATGATACGTTGAGACGATAATTCTCAAACCATTAATATTACTGTTTTGGTAGCTCATATAAAAGCCCTTCTCAAGAGCTTCAAAATGACCCCTTACTGCCCTCTCTATGATAAACCGTTGCTGAGTGATTTTATGAAAGAAAGTTAGGCAAAAACTGATGATTTCCACCATTTTTAATGCTTGTAGATAATAAGCGGCTTGAGTAAAAAAATCAAAAAATTTGGAGTTTTAATATCCCCCCATAAGTACATTCAATTGTAAAAAAGAATCAAGAATATTTAAGATATCAAGGTTGATACCCCTTGTTGGCTTGACATGGATTTACCCATATATAATTTATAAAGAATAAAGTACATTTAATATTACAGGATTTTTGGCGAATCAATTGCATGCGTGCAAGTTGTCGAAAAAATTCTTACTTACGATATAGGATATCGACTAAAAGACAATTTATCGGCGAGCTTATCACATACAACTTTTATATGATCCGGGTCAAAATAATAAGAGCAATTAAAGTCTTTAATCCGTAGCATACTTTTTACAGCAATATCGTGTGTGTGATTTATGATCTATTTATTTTTTATTGCTGTCATACTGAATAAATAATAAATAACCCAACAATGAATAAAAGTTAACAAGGCCAAATATTCCTACAGCTCTAAAAGATGTGTTTGGGTAGAAAGACATATAACACATAAATTATTTACCAATCAATTTTGTGCATTACGTTTATAAATAGTTAAACGTTATTTTTCAAGATTTTCTTAGAGATGTTTTTGGAACAAACATAGTAAAATCATAACAGTAATATCTACTGCAAGCTGGACTTTTATTATCCAGATTTTAGTTATGATTAGGTACTTTTTGCAATTTAATAATTAACTTCAATGTCAATGCTTTAACAATTTTTTTAGATTATAGTATAGTGTAGTAAAATATTAGTAATTAATTTAGATACTTTAATACTATACTACTATAGCAGCGATGAAGTTCTTATCTTTGCAGATTACTTCCGGGTCGGTGGGTGCCGAGTCAACACTAGATTAAATGTAAGATACCTTAAGTAAATGCAATAAGATCAAAATTACCTACTATATTTAAATAATTGTCGCAATTTACAAGACAGAAGTTCTAAAATTAATTTATACTTGCCTTATTAATTTTGCCGTTAATGTAAAATTATAATTCAAAAAGGAAAATTAAATTATATAATGCTTTACTTGACAAAATACTACGTATTAACACTAAGAAAACTATTAGCTAATAAGGTAGTCAAATGAACATTTATTATCAAAAATAATAGTTGAGTTTAATTATGAAACAGACTTTACAAGGATTCAGTTGACACAAAAAGGTTAAC
Source organism: Ignelater luminosus (assembly GCA_011009095.1). Classification (NCBI taxonomy): domain Eukaryota; kingdom Metazoa; phylum Arthropoda; class Insecta; order Coleoptera; family Elateridae; genus Ignelater; species Ignelater luminosus. The sequence goes on from VTPC01002240.1 coordinate 76,517, forward strand.
AAAATAACTTCTTAAATTCAGTAGAAAAGTTTGCACAGCTTCACGTTGGAGATTATCTTCGGAAAATTATTTAAATAGAAAACTGTTTAAAAGATACTATTATTGCTTGAAGGAATTATGTTTATCGTCATGTTGCTTGTCATGGGCACAGATCCTTCTATAAAATCATCTTCAAACATGTTTTCCATTTCCTTTGATATTCAAATCTGTAGACAAGGTTAAAACATGTATTTTACTTATGCAACCAGTCTTTGAAGATCTTCGTTATACACATACGATATACATATGTACTGCCCTGCAAAGAAAAAAGGCCCTAACTCGAACAATCAAGAAGAGTAGTTTAGAGACAGCTGGATGCACTAAAACCTATTTGTATGCCAAGCAAGAAAACCCTAACGTTTTTAAGTGTCTTCTATTATACAAACGTGAAAAAAGCCAAACGCGTTTCACTCAATACTTCAAAACTATGATTTTTGGAGTTAACGCCTTTTTGCTTTGCAGGGCAGTTTACCAGTATTATCATGCTAGAGAATCTATTTCCCTACTTCACTTGACTCGAGCATACTGTTGTTAGCTTTTTATATATCAGATATACCCAAACTGTAGTACGCGTACCCCCAGGTATGCGTCAGGTTCTTCAGGAGCACGCAAAAAAATATGAGTAATGGCCACCACTGTTGGCCATAGCGCGTCTAACGTTCGATTAACCAGTACAACAGTATACTGTTGTTTGTTTCTTATATATCAGATATACCCAACCTGTAGTAGGGTAGGTTTTTTAGGAGCACGCAAAAAGATGTTCGATATTAGGAATAGAGTTTGCGAAAATGAACTGTCTAGGGGACACGCAAACAGAATAAGGTTGGAAACCGCTGTTATATATTAAACCTGGATTAATAATTCCATTGTAAGGCTTTTAAATAGGAGTAACTTAAATAATTATTGAACTTTTTTTTATCACACCCGGGGTTCGAATCAGTTGCCTTACAATTAAGAGGTTACCAGGTGGTACAAGAAAATCACAATAAATCAAACAGTAAAATATTCCAAAAAGTAGTTTTGCAATGATTAGCTAATTTGGAATTAGCTTATTAAGTTCACCAAAAAAAAGAAAAAAGTTTCTATAAACATACCACCTTCAAAAATGCATCCTTTCGAAGTTAGTTAGAGAAATACAGAAGATTTATCAATTAAATATGGAGTTAATATATTTGTTTTGATTTCTACTGACAAAAAATGTTATTTAGACTATTTAACCTATACATCACATACAAATGCTTTATACATTTGGAAAATTAAATAAAATCTAAAAACGAGTAAGGTATGTATCAGATATAACTGAACATTCGGTAATCGGTCAAAAATACTAAATGGAAGTGAACAAATATGAATTTGCTTTCAGAAGTTGTTTATTTTGTCTGCTGTAGAATTTTAGTAATTCCATTATAAAATCAGATATGTTGAAGGGTAGTCTAGAACTTTGGGCGCTAGATGAAAGAAGAAACTGTAAATTATTCTTCAGAGGACAATACTAACCTTAAAACAATTCACAGTATCGTTTTTTGTTTTAATAGTAATGCTTAATATGAAAAAATAATAAAACCTAAAATGCCAAAGAAGTTAGTTCTATGGCAGGTGACGAATTAGAAGGATATACAGAAAGCTGAATTAGTAGCAATACCATGATGTTGACTTTACAATATAATATTCATAACAAAAGTGGTATCAGCGATTTAAAGCCTAAGTGTGTACGTTACCTAACAGCATTTCAGTTTTTTGATACACAGTAAAGCAACTGCACAAAATGTCAACAACTATTGTAGTTTGGCATGTTTATAAAAGTGATGAAAAATGATGAACATTCTCCTATATCTTCAACAATAACAGAACTATTTTCATGCCTACAGAGGCAAGAAACTATATTAATTCATAATACATTCAAGAAACAAAACGCAATCGTTAAGTAGAATTATCATTTTAATGGAAGACGGTTACTCTAAATGCCGTCCAAAGTCCTTGTAGGTCCTTTTTGCACTGCCAAAACTCTTTCAGTCCTTTTTAGCAGCCACGAATAATCTGAATGTATAACCGAGGGAATTAGAAATGAATAAAGTACTACAATTAATCTAAAACCGGAACATCTTCGACTGGTAGGGAAGATACGGTAACGTGTATCCAAATTTGATAGAATTGTTCTGAGACTTCTTGAGTACTACTGCAACGTCTGTACCTGCTGAGAGAATTTTTCCTGCGTTTATCATATCGACATCCAGAGTAGACTGTCGGATCAAACAAGTAATGTTTATATTTCTTTCTTTATTTTTATTTATTTGTTACCGTTACTTATGTAGTGTGTGTACTTGATGTACTTGTACAGCGCATTTCTTTCCTATAATACCTGTCAATATCAAGATTTCCTAATTTATGTTGGCTAGAAACGACATTTATTCTTTTATAAAACGACAACCGTAATAACCAAGCAACTACATGTTCTGTCAACTTTCAAGTACTTTGACAGATATTATAGAAAAATAGCTATTTACGTATCAAGAGCCGAAAGAGAAAGCTTACGCCCATGGTCGAAATTGAAGCCAGACGCGTTAGTCTGGAATTGTTTTCTAAGGATACACAGAAAAGCCTTGTTACTTGAAAAAAAAACTTTTAGATCTTTAAATAAACGTCCACCGGGCATAAAGTTGAACTTTTGGCTATGCCACTTAAGATGTAAACGAACATGTACAATACAGTTGTGAATTAGAACAATTACTTCATCTGTATTACAACTAGCATGAAAAATACTTTTCTCAGAGAATCTTTACATTGTTGGGAGATTTCATTTCTTTCAGAAATTATGGAAAGATTTTCTTTCAGAATGTCTACCTTCCTAAGAATAATTTATCTAGATTTTGTGCCTTATTGACCTTAGTCATTCGAAGGCAACTTACTGTTTCTGCATTATTCGATAGCACTTTCGACAGAGTGAGAGTCCAGGACGTGACTGATTTAGTAGGTAAACAAAAGTATACATATATATTATTATAACTTTTTAAGGAATTTATAATTTTACATGCACTTGTTTACCCATCGCAGCTGATTCAAAAACGACATGTAGATAAGCCCTACAGTATATTGTAACGGTCTTTTGTCGTTATCATCCCGTAACATGGTAAATCTCACAGTATATCATCGAGACACCGTGCATATACAACTTATTTCTTTGCTTCGCAACAACTCTTTCGAATTCTGGGGGG
>VTPC01002247.1:0-80993 GCA_011009095.1 Ignelater luminosus
TTTTTTAACTTGTGATTTGCAGATCATAGTCTACCAGTAGTCGTCGACGGCGGCCCAAAAGAAAGGTATACTCAGTGACCAAATGATTACCCCGGGCGCGAATTTCAAATCATTTATTGTTAACTCATCTTTCTCAAAGTCTCTACTATTGCATCTTTAAAATCAGTTTGAAAGTCTTTAACAGTAACATACGCCATTCTTGATTTTAGCCTGAGATTAATTAATTTCATAATGATTTGAGAAGAGCTTGGCGTGTTACTTAATTTCTAGCAAGATAATGCAACAGTTTGCACAATTTATAATCGGATTCCTGTCTTAGAGCACTGTTGGTTTTGTCAATCGTATCACGAGAACACGTTGAAAGGGCGTCCAGTCCTTTTTTCTGTTCGTATGGGCAAGGGTCTAGATTATGCAGTTTAGGTACTAGAGTCATCCAGTTGAATGTTAAAAGCAACATCTATCTTCTTCTTCAACCACCTAGTGATATACATAACACGTAAATCTCATTTAAGACTAGCAAAAATACTCCATCTAGCTCGAAGGGATGACCTACAAGCGTTTCCTAATAGAATAGGAAGAGATGGTCTCGTAGTAAAATAAAGCCAGATGTGATTCCATTGATTTGTTTAAGCCACTTTTCCTGATATTTGTGTGGTGATAGTGCATGTTTGCTCTGTCATTAGTATTGAAATTAAAACAGCATGTAACCATCAACGTTATTTAACCTAAATGGACAAAATTAATTAGGCACAGCTATGTAAGTTTTGGGGGTATTTTGGGAACGGTACTGCTATGTATTCTTTTGGAATCCCTAGGAAATTTTCCTAAAAAGTCATTACCATGTATGCTCAACCTGGAATCGAACTAATGAAATGAGAGAATTTGATTTTTTCCATGTTGGTTTATGGCTGGGTGAATATTATAGAGAAGCAAACCAATTATCAAAAGAGCAAACAATTGAAAACTGTAATACCAACCAAAAACTACAAATTGTAACTCGGAAGTTAATAGCTCTTCTAAGCCCAAAAAATTATTTATGATTTTTTGGACCAAGAAGTTTCAGTGTCCAAGTGTTGCTATTATCTATTTTATGGATATTTTGAAACGTTTACTGCAAATAATTTGGAGAAATGACTGATGTAGGTTCTCTTACCAAACCAATATATTTGAAGATTTTTAGCTAACAAGCAAGTACGAGGTATGTGAGAAAAGTAATGAGACTGATTTCATAATAACCAAAGTTTTTATTTTTTCAAACAACAATGTTATTCCCTTCAAAGTAGTTCCCTTGGGCAGCTATACACCGGCGGAGTCGTTGTTCCCACTCTTGGTAGCAGCGCTGGAAGTCTTCAACTGGTATGGCTTTTAACTGGTCGGTCACAGTCTTTTGAATATTCTCCAGAGTTCCAAAATGACGTCCTTTTAGGACATGTTTCAATTTCGGGGAAAGGAAAAAGTCACAAGGACTCAAATCAGGTGATTAGGGGGGATGAGGAACAACAGTAATGCGTTTTGAGGTCAAAAATTCACTGATGGAAATTGCTGTGTGACACGGAGCATTGTCATGATGTCTGTCAAAATTTGATGCACGGTGAAAGTGTTTAAATTTAACTGTTCACTCATCATCCTTATCGTTAAACGACGGTCTGAGCTTACAAGAGCCCTCACACGTTCAACGTTTTCGTTAGTTTTTGAAGTTGAAGGTCTCCCTGAGCGAGGTTCATCTTCAACGTGTTCTCGGCCGTCCAAAAATGATTTGTGCCAGCGGAAAACTTGTGCTCTTGATAAGCACTGTTCCCCATAGACCTGTTTCAACTTTTCAAAAGTCACACTCGCGGATTCACCAAGTTTAACACAAAACTTTATTGCACAACGTTGCTCTAAATTCAGATGCTCCATTTCTGTAACACACAACAAAAACACAACTTTACTGATGGCGCTGTCGAAAATAATGTGTTAGCTGTACGGAGTTGTAACTCGGACTGAGGAAGTGGAAGCGATAAACAAACCGGTTTAGCACAATGCTGCCAGATGTCCCGCAGTGTTGCCAGTCTCATTACTTTTCTCACACACCTCGTATATTGCTGTATGATACGTAAATATTCATTACACCTGTATACGTAGGATGTCTTGCTTTGTGTTCAGTTCCAGATTTTTCTTTTATTAAGAAACGACAGATGCGTTTTTCAACAAGTAAAGTATAAATTATTCTACGAATATTCTTTTTTGAAATTTAGGTATCTACTAATTTAATACCCAGAGTTTTCGTGCTACTACAGCAAAGATAATGAGCGAGACTAAATTTTCTTTAGTTTGCAAATAGAGGTTCGTCAAGATAATAGTAAACAAATCAATTAAAAGAAAAAAACACTAAAATGTATCAATCATTTGTTATCCCGCTAATCTCAGAAATTCCTTAAGCACTCGAATTCAAATTATCTTAACGAATCCACAAGCTCTATTTACGTTCAGTTAATTTACCAATCATTAATCAATTCGATGGTGATCTATTTCTCGTTTGTTCTAGTTACAGCAGAGGTGCATATTCACCGGAGTTAGAAGCGTTAGCGTGAGTCAAGTTGCCCCTTCCCCAGCAACTTATGATAGACTTCCGGGCCGCCCCGACACGACCATAAACTTAATAGAGCTCTTTATTATAGACCACGTGAATTATGCTAGAATGTTCAATTTTATTCATAAAACTTTTTGTTAGTAAACGTGACTTCTTAAAAGAAAACAACTTATGACCCTAATAAAATTATTAAAGTAAATACTAACTAACTCGAACATACAGTATTTGTAGTAGCACATACTGAATAACATTTTAATAAAGCTGATACAGTTGGTCCAATTTTCTCTAACAATAATGTTAATTTGTGAAACTGTAATAAAACTCGGAAAATGATAAACGATGCATGTGTTTCCTGGCATAGCGAGATCGGGGTGTACAATACAAGCAATTGTCGCAGCAGCAGAACTGTACTATGAGTTTATTAAGGTGTAATAACTCTAATAACAGCTGCACTTTATGCAATGATACATGAACACATACCTATTAAATTGGATTATGAACTTAATACAACTACGATTCATTTAACAAGAAATCGGTATACATATATTATGAAAATTATAAAGCAAAACAATTTTTTGCTAACGCAGGACATGCGTACGTCAATAACTAACAATATGGATTTAATTATTATGAATTGAAGATTATTGACTAGATGATTCTGATTAAGAGCTTGCTGTAAGCGGGTCCTGTATGTAATTATTAAGATTATAGAATACATACAAATGTAGAACATTAAAGTAAAAGCTGTCGTCAAAGTTGTCATAACCATAAACCAGATTTGATGCTGTAATAAATGCCAAAGTTAAAAAAGTTCAAGTGCTCCGTAATTTATCACGGAAAACAGTAATGTTTTACCCATTCATCTTTCTAGATTTATTCCGATTTAATTTTAATTTTTGTTTTTAATTACTTTTTGGAGCATTTAATATAAACTTGTAAAACACTAAAGATCCATGCAATATTCTTTTTAATTTTAAAATCTAACCTCAATCACTTCTACCTTTTATATAGGTAGGTAACTAAGATAAGAAAATTGAAAAACGTTTCGAATACAACAAATTTGTTGTCGCTTTATGTTTTGACATTATTGAAAATGAAGCATACAGATAAATCACCTAGAACATTTATCTTCATACGGATACCACACGAGAAATTTGACTTCCCAACATATCTGATACTTCAGGAGTCTTTTCAACACTATATTCCAACTTACTCTTCGAGAACTCATACAGTGGCAGTTCAAACTTATTTTTGCCATTTCAGCATTCGTTCATAGTCATGTTAATTTTCAATGGAAGAAAACTGATAATCTGTATAACAAATACGTTAGTAAATCTATGCTTCACATAACTTCACAAAATTGCCATTACTCTACAAATATCGCAGACTGACTCTATCAGCAGAACATATCTACCGGTCATACCTAAAGAAATAAATGTACTTTATATGTCCAAAACCCAACTTATTGAAGATTTTTTTAGCAACTTTATCTAATAGGACTTTTCAAGTCCCAAACTCAAACTGATACTAATAGTATCAATTAATTAAAAGTAAACAGAATGATATGGTATATAAGATTATGCAGAGGTTGAAAATGAAGTGTTTCTTACGAGATGTTTCAAAATGCCAAGTGATCCTAAACAGATAGTTGGATTCAGCAAACTGTGACCAAGAGCAAAATAAAATAAAAAACATCTGCACTTTGGTTCCATTTCTTTATGAACTACGACTGTCTTGCATGAATTATTGATTATTATCAGCTTGACAGTTTTATTTTAAGTTTTATTTAAGTTTATATGTTTTTTCTATTAAAAAATTGCTTTCTTAATAAAACAAATCAACAGCCCTTAGGTCACCAGAGATGATGTTACAAATAGGTGAAGCAGACAGCTGGCTGCTCTGCATGATTTCAAGCGCATCAAATTGAACTTGAGTTGGTATGTTTAAAAATAATTGGATTTTCATTAAAGAAGGACGACATAAAGAAATTATGAATAAAACAGTTTTCCATAACAATAAAAATCTTTGCTTATGTCTCAAATATACAACATCATAGTCGTTTCTCGCAACCTAGTTTCCATCGTTTTCTAACCCTCCAGTCCTCGTCTTCTAGATTTCTTTCTCTCATTGCGTTTCTAGCACCATCATTCCAGGTTTTCCTCGGATGACCTCTTCTCTTTCTTTGTGTTGGTATCCATTATATCATTTTCTTCGGCCATCTGTCTTTATCCATACGGCATACATGACCATGCCACCTTAAAATTTTAGTTTCAATAATGTCAATTATGGTGATATCTATACCCATTCTCTCACGTATCTCGTCGTTTTTTATTCTGTCATGTAAAGTCAGCCTACAATAACGCCCCTAAAATCCTATTTCCATTGAACGTAACTTATTTTTCAAACTTTCAGTCAGTTTCCATACCTCAGCCCCATAAGTCGCAATACTTTCTACGATGGTCTTATATATTCTGATTGTTGTTTCTTGTCTGCCTTGTCCAATTCCTTTCTTAATTGTAACTCCAAGGTTATTTCGGTTTGTGTCTCCAACTGTTAGATATTTGGTTTTTTCCGTATTTATTGTCAGACCCCAAGCTCTTTATCTAATTTTCTAACCATATATCTTATATCATCCTCATCTTTAGCAAAAATAACTTGGTCATCGGCAAAGTTCAAAGTAAAAGGTTTATCGTCCTCGATGGAAATGCCCATATTTCGACAAGTGCGCGTCCATAGTCGTAATGTTGAATTTAAGTATAATGTCGTAGACCTTTTGAAATCGGGAATTCTTCAGATAGCTTTGTACCTATCTTGATACTACTTGTTATATTAGTATTCAAGCTTTTAAAAGTTTTTAACAGCTTGAATGTATATGTCATTTACACCGTTCTCCAACATAGTCTACTGAAGGGGATACTATCATAGGCTTGTTTTAGATCTATGAATATCATATGAGTTTCTAAATTTCTAGCTATTCTTTTCTCAAGTAGTTGTTTTAGACAGAACAGAATGTCCGCACACGATCTTCCTGCCCTGAAGCCATTTTTCCCCTCATCATCCATTACTTGACCTTCTATTCGTTCTTTAATAATCCTACCGTATAACCTTGAGATAGAATTTGTTACACTTAATCTTCTATAGTTGGAGCATTTTTTCCTGTCGCTTTTTTTGTGAATATTTGAAACGTATGCTGTTTTTCATCCAGGTGGTAGTTCTTCGACTCTTAGGAAACAATTAAAAACAAAAGTGTTTTAACATTTCTATCGGAAGTCCTCCAGATCCCGGAGCCCGTCTATTTTTCATTGTCTTAAGGATTTTCTTTACTTTGTGGGTGTTATTGAGTTTTTCTCTATAAATGTTGTCTCTGGTTTTGTCATATGAATCAATAATAATCTTAAACACAATTTTCTGCACTTTCACTATAAAACTTGTATTCAAAAGTGTAAAGTCTTTAGCTTATCTTTAAGTAAACTTTTTAAGTCTGCCTGGAGCAATATAAGTGCATAACCATTAGCTTGATGTTTAAGAACTATTCAACCAACGATTTTCAGTTATAACTGGTCACTATGTTTGATATATAGGGTCTAAAGATGAACAAAATCAAACTATACATTCAGTCGAGGGCAAACTCCAACCATGAACTACTGCAAGTGGATTACTGGTAGGCAAAGCTTGATTGGGGGCCACCGCAGGTGATTTGATATAGAGCAAAAGCCAACCTCATAGCAAGACTTTTTTAACTAAAAAAAATCAGCTTTCTTCCTCTAGTTGTTATTAATTTTAAACAATAGCAAACTTTAAGAATTTTCTAGGCAGCATAAACATTGTCAATTGAAAATAAAAATTCAGATGCAGGTCTTTTGTTTTTTTTTGGTTACTTTATCATTAGGATTATTTTTGCTTCTTACCTGCTACTCTTTACTGCACTGTAAGGACGGTAGAGTTATATCTCACTACTACTAATATAATAATATGGTTGACAGAAATAATTATTTTATTTCAGAATTGTTCTTGGTGACGATTTGTATGGCTGCACTCACACTAACCATGCAGTCTTTTGCGGTGTGACCAGAAGAACGTCACCAGGAAAACTATAAATGCCACAGTTCATAATGCTGACCGGGTAGATGTGTAATAATCAGAAAATCAAAGCACTAATTTGAGTTTTTGTCGTCTTTTGGTTCACCATCAAAGGTTTTTATATTTTAATTTTAATTTTTTTTCATGTCGTCTTTTGTCAATCAGCACAGTAATTTAGATTTTGTACATTGTTTCTCGAAACAAATAATTATAATATCCTTAAAATCCTACTTTCATGAGTTATTTGGTCTTAATGCTGCGTTGAGATTTTAAACCAAAGAAGACGCAATATGCAGTAATTTCGGTAGATCGTATTTTGTTTTTGTTTTTTTTTTCATTCTTTCTTTGGAACTTGTTCTTTGTGGGTTCTTTTGTTTAAGATCTAAGATAAGTTGTTATTTCTTAAAGAATTGTTTCCTTCAATAAATGCTGATTTTCTCATTACATCTTCATATGCGTATGAAAAAGATTGTAACGTTACCAAAGTTTTTCTTATTAGATAATTAAATTTTGTCAACTTTCTGTCTTTTTTTAGTGTTCTGGTATTTTATTTTAGTGTTTCAACATTGATAGCTTTCTAGACCATTTGAGAGAAGTTTTATTGAAATATAGGTAACGCTTGGTTACCTTAAACAATCTGGAACTAAACCCTTTTCATAAATCTGTTTTGGTTAATATGGCATTGATAATAAGAATACCAGAAACCACAACAATATTGTTATTAAGATACAATAAAATTAAATTGTGATTATTTGGAATAAACCGTAGCGTCGATTAATCGAGCTTCTACTGTAATTAATTTTTAGGTGTAAAAAGTACTTTCAGGATTATTAGAGTACGGTTACTGATTTATAATACATCAGTGTAAAAAATGGGAAGCTTCAACACCAAAAGGAACAATAAGTAGGTTTGAAAAGGTTAGCTTGAATAATTAGGAGCTTCTGTAACTATAACATCATTAAAACTAGTAATCAGGTACTGACAATAAAACAGAGAAAGTTTAGATGATTCTAAATGAAAAAATAAGATTTTATTACAGCCAATGTAAAAAAAAAGATCTAACTGAAAACTGTAGGCGAAAAATAAAATAAATTGCTAGTCTAAGAAAATTTCTTACATCAAGTTAACATTAAAACTAATTTTTAATTCATGGTCACAACTTTTAAATGATTTACTATCCAAGACTTAAAAGCTTTCCTGAGTTAATCAATAATCTAGAACTTAAACAACACGAACTGAAATTTTAGTAACAAAGATAAGCACGACAAGAAATTAATTACATTTGCACAAAAAAACACAAGCGAAAAAAATTTATTATCTAGTTATTTAGGCTCTCTATCTTTTACTCAGTTCAGTTAGTTCATCTGGTATGATTTTAGGTATATCAAATTCCGGGTCCGTTTCCAAGATAAGACATGTTTGCGCAGGCTGCCGCAGACTCCAGTGGGTTATTGCATGTATAAATTACAAGTCAGGGTGCTAATTGCTCCATAAATCCGAATGCATCCCCCTTTCGTAGTGTTGTTTTACCTATACACACACCCCTATACTTTTCCTAGTTTTAATTAGTTCCTACTTAAGCTTTTAGTCTACCCTACGTGAACCCCTTTGGAGTTATGGACTATTTCAACGACTTTATAAAATTTTGAGGTTGGGTTATATAGTGATTGTTGCATAATTTATGGGCCTTGGTGATAATAAAGCTGAAAGTGCGAAAAGTAATTACACTGATCTTTATATTCTAATAAACAAGACGAGACGGTTTAGTGGGTTTCTGCAGGAAATTATTCTCTGTTGGGTATTCACTATTAAAGTAACTATGCATAAAATAAGGACACAGAAATAATAATTATAATTATACATGTACATATATGCAACACATTAATAAAATAAAAATTTGTTTTGTTAATTAACAAGCTCTAACAGAATTATACGAGATCGTGACTTCCTTTTGTTTTATTGAAATTCTTCTTTTAGTTTTTAGTAAGTAATACAAATTCGACAAAATAATAAAAAATGTTAAGAGTTTGGATTGTCTAACGTTTTTATTAGAATATAAAACAAAATCAAATTCTATTGCATATTCGTCTGTTCTTTTTTTAGATTTTGTTTTGATGCATATATAATAGGCTGTCGAGCATAATATTTGATGTTGGTGATTGATGAATACCTGTACATAAATATGAAGCACATTCTTCTATTATGCTTAACAATTTTCTTATAAAAACGCGTAGCTCAATTAATATTTCTGCAGATTGAAATGCAGTTCAGATTTTAATTCGGAACATGGAGTAAGGGGCTAGTCAGGCAACCAATCATACATTAGTTTTATTATCTTTCTCTTTTTTTAATAAGAATATTTTTTTCTTTGTGTCTACTTTAATGATAAAAGTAATAATATTTGAAGTTTAAAAAGCAACTCGGGAGTTTCTAGAATATAAAAATTAAAAATTAGATTTTGTATAACTGGCGCATAAAGCATTGGGGGCGGTGTATCTAAAATAAATTCTTAGTTACTTATCATTGGTTTAATTAAATTATTATACTTAATTAGGTTTTTTAAATAATATAAAGACAAGTTTATTAATTATCAGCACAGACTAACTTTAAAATAGAAATTTGATCAAACAATTTAGTTTTGGTGTTTGAGCTGTTAAATAAATATAAAAACGTGTTTTTGTCATTATGCGAGCTAATTCGGCTCAGGAACAAAGTTTGCCTATTCCTGACCTAGTGTTATCAAAATCTATTTGTTTAATCAAACTTTTAGCATGCAAAATGCCATCAAAACAATGCTCGTCAGCGTATATTTTTTCTAGACGCATCATCTTTGTGGCATCAATTGTGACAAGACAACAAAACTAATTTTTCACTCAGAGTTATAGGTGTTTTCTTTGCCAAAAAACTACTTTTAGTTTCAATATCAATTTTAATATTTACAAAAAACTAATTTCTTAAGAGAGTTAATTTTTCTCTTAAGAAGGTTCTCATCAACAATGAATTTTGAGTGACCATAGCTTTCATCAAGAACTTTTTTCAGACGTAATATATCATAAAAGATTGATTTTGAGATTCTCATGTATCTGTTAATGTTTTTTGAAGAATGCAATCGTTTGGTGTTTCCTAGATTCCGTGCAATACTACATTCAGTTTTTTTCTGGCATTATGTCACGTTAAAAACATTATGTATTACCCAGTTTGTTTTTATTTACCAGCACAAAGCAAAAGCTTTACTTATATAATATAATTGGACAAACTATGATGTTTTCTACCGACTAACATTAAGATTGTACAAAAGTATTAGACAAATTAATGTTAAATGAGATGGAGCATTAGGAACGGGTCACCAACGCAATAGGCTATATGCAAAAGATAGCAGATTCGTTTTTTAGATTACTAATCGCTCTATCTTTCTAATGCTCTGCCCATACCGTTTCTTCTTTTGAGGTGGTCTCACATTACTTTAATTTTCTTTTCTTTTGTTTTTGATCATCCTGATTATTTTTACTTGTGACTCTTGGTCTTTGATTTTCTCATTGAAATTTTAGTCTGTTCATTTAATTTGATAAGCTTCATTTGTGACTAAGCAACAATCAAATGTCTTGGTCAGCAAAAGATTCAATTTGGAAATTCTTGTTTAGTTGATCTTATCAGATACTAGTGCTTATGATACATGGCATTGCTTAACATTCTCTCTCGAAGACCTAATTGTATTGGTATATTTGATATAAAAACCAGATACGATAGCTTCCAGTAATTCACTTTCCACAAGTAGGTCGTTTTGATTTGTACCAATCTTAAAACAAAAATAGACTTACACCTCGAATGCTTTTGAGCGTGTCTCAAAAGAACGTTCACATTTACAAAACAAATTTAACAGACAAAACTTTTGTTCTCACAGAACCACTTTTAAAACAGAACCAGTTTCTTCAAATTCAGGTAAGTAAAGGTCTTAAAAGTAGTGTACGCATAGTCTGTCTTATTCTTGAGACCAAGGGAGATAAATAATCGAGTTTGGGTCATACATTTAAGAAATCCACTATATATAAAAACATCTTTACTGAAAGCATTTGTAACGCAAGATAAACAAGCTAAGTTTGTGTTAAGAAATATTTCATTTTAAACAACTACGAGGTCTGTTCAAAAAGTATCGCGAATTTTGAATTTCCGCGGGTTACGTATATTCGATTTTCGATTTGTTTGTGGCGTTACGTTGGTACTCATGTCCTTCACTTATGCCGACAAGGTTGGCCATTTTGAATGTTCAGTTAATTTTTGACAGCTGTTTTGCTTGGACGTGTTTTGGCTCGTCTTCGATTTTTGCCTATTCCAAAAAATGGATCAAAGAATCTGTATCAAATTTTGTGTGAAAAACAAAATTAAGTGCGCGGACGCATTCCGAATGTTGACTGTGGCATATGGTGAAGCTACCTTGGACCGAAGCAACGTTTATCGGCGGTACAAAATGTTCTCAGAGGGCCGAGAAGATGTGAACGACGAAGAGCGTGCTTTTGGTTTTGCTTACAGTTTTCTTCGATTGTAGGGGCGTGGTGCATCATGAGTTCTTGCCACAGGGTAGAACGGTCGATAAGGAATATTACCTGCAAGAAACGCCCGGATTTGTGGAAGAACAAAAATTGGCTTTTGCACCATGATAACGCCCCTGCTTGTGCGCAAATTTTTGGCCAAAAACAACACACTAATGATGCCGCGGCCACCGTATTCCCCAGACCTGGCCCCCTGTGACTTTTTCTTGTTCCCGAAACTGAAGAGGCCCATGAAAGGACGACGCTACGCTACGATTGAGGAGATAAAGACGGCATCGAAGGAGGAGCTAAACAAGATCACAAAAAATGATTTTTTGAAGTGCTTCGAGGATTGGAAAAAACGTTAGCACAAGTGTATAATATCTGATGGAGATTACTTTGAAGGGGACAAAATAGATATTCATGAATAAATAAATAATTTTTGAAAAAACACAAAATTCGTGATACTTTTTGAACAGACCTCGTATACAATATACCATACATTTTAGATGCTTGATGCATAACTTACAAATTAAAAGTTAACGTTGCTGTTATAAGGTATTTTTAATAAAATAATTAATAAT
This sequence comes from Ignelater luminosus, assembly GCA_011009095.1. Taxonomy (NCBI): domain Eukaryota; kingdom Metazoa; phylum Arthropoda; class Insecta; order Coleoptera; family Elateridae; genus Ignelater; species Ignelater luminosus. The sequence goes on from VTPC01002247.1 coordinate 11,763, forward strand.
AATAGTTAACAAGGTGCACCTGCTTATAAAACCATTAAGTAAATATGAAAAAAAGCAAACGAATATTGACATTTAAAAATTGTTTCCACCTAGAGTAATTTGAATCAATTTGTTGTTCACGTGTTGCATGTTCATTTTACATTTTTCATAAGTATGCAGTATCAGTAACAAACAGAATGTTTTATTTGTTGCTACTATTTTTCAATTTTTTTCTTCTTGATACATTAATTGATAGTATATAGAACTTTGAATTCGCTAGGTAAATCTATGGCATCCTTAACTTATATGAAACTAAATACGTTATCCAAAATCAAATTTATTGTTACTAACCTAGACATAAAATATACCCAAATTCTTAGTTACTAAACAGATATGCTTAAATAGTTGAATATTTGAATAAAAAAACAAAAAATATATTCGATCTTTTATTCAAAAACAAAGAAAAATGTAAAGGTATTAAACAGAGTTTTAATTGTCTTTGTTTTAATGCATAAAGCTTATTTTCAGTTAAGTAGTGCCTGGGATGAATAATGAATATAGAGTTTTTTAACTAAACTGCCTTATTTTGGTAGTAATAGTGATAAATTTCGCAACTTTAAGCGTTTTTTTCTGTGTAAGCAATTGAAAAGTTTTCACGCAATTGGAATTTTTAATTGTAATTACTTAATCGAGGCATCTTTGTTTATAAGACTGGACACAGAATTGTGATATAAATACCAACTTCTCTTCTATGGAATGTTTTTTTCATAACTTAACGTAAGAGTAATACCTACCATGTATACGTATACTTTTAATCCTCCCAATCAATCTTAAAATACTCTTGATTGACAATAGTAAGAAATGAATTAAAGCAACAAATTCACATCTTTTATGTAGGTTTTCCATAAATTCAGTTCTGATTACTTTTGTTACAATTGGAAAGAAATTTTCTAAGTTGATCTATCAGGTTATACGTTTAATAAAGTACTATAAGTTATGACAAAAACAACAGTGAAGCAAAACAGTACAATGTGATTGCATGAGCCAAATATTTCTTTTATATTTTCAATCAAACTTTTTTAATTCATACAAAACAATTTTTTATTTTATTTTTGTAATATATCTGTACAGCATGAGATTTATTATTAATTCCTTTAATTTCTATGTAAATATAAAATTTAGTTCTTCGAGACCACATATAGTCACAAGATGCAATAATAACGACAGATATTTGACAGGTGTCGGTGCTAAACTGATATTTATGGAAACTTCATTTAAGAAACCATAATTAATTACAAGGTATGGATTATGGACAGATAAAATAAGCAGTAAATAAATCAACCTGCCGTAACTAATTTACTGCTCCAAGGCAGATGACTCGTCTACCCAAAATCTACTATATTCCTTTATATGTGTATAACGATTCTTTTACATATTTAAGTGAATTCAAAACTAATAATAATAATAATCATCATGATAATAACAACGTCTTTTTTAATATAGAACTCGTATAATTATAGCTTTTATTATAAGAATGCCCATTAAAAAAATTCGGAGGGATATCAAGGTTCTCTTTGCTTCCAACGAAGTGAAACACAGAGTGGTCATCGACATCTTTTGTCTTTGATAAAGGAGCAACAACAACAGCGAAAGAGCCTTCAGGTGTAAATCGGGTTGTGTATTGTGGGTGAAGGTGGTATTAGCACAGCCATGTTCGGGCCACGGCCGTGACCCCGGGGCACCAGGCCCACATCATTACCGCGGCTGCCTATCAATATCCTCGACCCATCAGACGATCCGTATTTTTTGTCCGTGTTTTGAGTTATAATAACAGGTTTAAGGTCTCTGAATGTTTAGGAAACCTATCAGGTATCGTCCAATGGGAGCTTACGAGCTTAATATCTTTAATAATCTCCGCGAGCTCGCCGTATAAATTAACTTTATGGCTGGAAATTTAATGCGATATATAATGAGATTTGAAAAATTTTAAATTCCAGCATAACAATGTTTCTCTCAATTACATTTGGTGGTATAAACAGATAATAGCATGCATAAATAAGAAGTGGTCTCCTATTTCTTTCACCTATACCTTTTTATTACCTTCAAACACCTACAGTAATTCCCCTAGGAAAACTCATAATTAGTTTTCTTAGATTATAAAACGAACAAACGATAGGCACCTTCTTGATAACCTTATTCTACTGACAACTTTAATGTCTCGAAGCTACTGCAATTTAAAATAATTTTATACTACTTCAACGTGGGCAAACGAATCTAAATAACACTTGCAAATTATTAACATCAAAAACCCGTGGAGTCGAAAAACAAACCGCCTTCTGTTTTTTAGATATTTATAATTTTTTTATATACCTAACTTATTTTAAAATTCTAAATCCTTGGGCAATGAAGTTATTCCTCATAATATTAACTAAATTAGTGAATAATAATAAAGATCAAGCACGAAGCAAAAAGAAAGATTGCTGCTAGTCTAGTGGATTGTTGACCTATTAAGTGCGTGATAAAACAAATTCAGTAAATAGTTAAGCAATTGAGGAACAAGGCAATAAGTCAAAGCCGGTAACTTGACTATGTCATGCGATGTTGTTTTGAGAATCTACTGGATTATAACTTATTTGTTAGCAAACCAGTTCACACAGTAAATATGCAAAACTTCTTTTTTCCTGATTTTTTGTTATCATCCACCAGCGCAGAGAAGCTCCAAGCTACCATACTACCATATATTCTAAATAGGTACACTCTTTGAATACCCTTGCCAGTTTTGTAAAGTGGGTACTGTGTCAAAACCGTGCAGGTACACTTAAAACTCTAAGAATTTAAAAGCACGTTCTTGTTCCAATATCTGTTCTGTTACTCGACTTGGAAAATATCATGGAAAACATATCACTTGCTTCATGCTAATTATCATGTGTCAAACCTGTATGTTGACAATTCCAAAATTTGGTCCATGCACATTCGGCTTCAAAGACTACCCAACCATTCTTTTTCCGCTCCTATACTTCTCTACTTCTACTTAACTGACAATTTTATTAACCGTCCCAACTCGGGTTATTATTCACATTATTTTGCACTATTTAAAGTTGAATGGGGATGGAGTGAAAGTTTTTCTATCAGGTATCGTCACGTTTACTGCACCACTTAGTGCTGATATTGCTTCATTGTCTATTTTTCCTAACTTGTTCAATTTTAAGTGTTTTTAATTCGATTACAGATCAGGATCACTCAAGCATCATTTTCCACATTTTGATTAATTAGATTTTTATGAGTGTTGGCTGTGAGTGTTATTATGGTACACTTTATATCCTCGTTTCTTTGAGTACCTTTCTTAAAAGGTAAAAGTTGTTGTATTTTTCATCAATATCTGCATCACAGTCTTTGTAAAAACTACTCTTGTCTATATCGACATCACCATCGTCTTTGGAGACTTGCTTGGAGATCCAAATTTCTTCTTTTTCCTGCCGATCACAATTTTTCTGTAGTATCACATCCTACGTTTATTTTATCAGCCACCATGTCGTCTTTAAGTGATTTTTGACTGTTTCTACCAGAGCTATCTTTATTGGTTCATTTTGTTTTTTTACTTGACTTCTTTTTGAGATTCGCCTACATGTGTTCATTCATTATTTTATAGGTAGGCGGCGTATCTTCATGTTTTAGATAAATATAGTTATCTTCATCTGTCTTAAAAAGTCTACTTTCGATATGGTTTCATCCGTCTTGGTTGCGTCCTCGTCTTTTTTCCTTTCATGATTATTACCCTCCTCTAGCCATCTTCTATCTTTGAGCTGGCTTTTTCAACACTCGTAACTTCATCTTCTTTCTCACTTGATTCATCTTGTCCATTCTTCGTCATACTTGTCGTTATTGAAACTAACTACCCTAATGATTTTATTTTATTTTTCAAAGTCCTTCGTAGTCATTTAAAGGTAGACTTTCTAATTTATCGTCAGCTTTTTCTGACTAGGTCTGCAGTCACTAATATGAGACTTATTCAATTTCCGAAATTATGCTGCTGCTGCTTGCTAATGCTGCACTTTTATTAGTGTGTACGGTTTCTTTCTTCTTACCACTTAAATGCTTTTTTAGTCACCTTGACAGATGGAAATAAAAGTTTATCTTGGCTATACTGTTTTGAGCTTGTATTCACATCATCCACTTTTAATTTTATTACTTTTTTGTCACCTAACGTTATTTAGAATATTCTTCCTAAATAACTCGAAATGCAAGTCCATTTTGCAGGTCAGAAACGACTTTTTTCAAAAGTAAGACGATTCATGCCTTTGACAGAGTGGCATCTTCGAATTGTTTCGATTTATAATTTTAAATTACGTAAAAGTCAAGCAATTGTTTTTATTAGTTTAATGACTTCCATAATTTAGTAAAACCAAACCAGTCTTTGGCATTTACAAATTTCTTCAAAAACTGTTTTGTCATAGATCAGTTTTTCAGGCTTACTTACTTTGTTACTTAACCTATTATTTTCTTTTACGACATTTTACTTGATTCCTTTTGTAATAAAGTTACAACTGTTTCACTGGAAAAGAACTGCGAAGAACAGTATTGATAGTCTATACTTGGTTTTGCTTAAGACTATATGAGCTATTAATTGGTTTCTAGTTAATAAATAAATAGACTTTATGGTGTAGGCAAAATTCGACTTTACTGTGTCGACCCCACGCGTATGTCAAAATCACTTCTATCCAAACAGAGTTACACAATAAGTTTGGCAAAGTTTGTAAATCTCTTGCAAAGATCTCAGTGAGTTTTGCACATGCATTGTTCAAGTAGAAGCATAAGCTGATGTAGTGTAGCTATAAAAGCTATGCGACTTATTCAATCATCCATAAGTTTATAGAAGAGATGAAACCAAGTAGACCATAACATTGAGTAAAACTTGGCCATAATTCGAAATTTTCCAAAATCGCAACTAAGTTTTAACGAATAACTAAATGACCAAGATGATTATTTGTAATGGAATGACTCAACTTTTAAAACAATAAGAAAAAGATGAGATTATATCTCAAGTTTGTCAAAGTATGATAGATAAGTAATAATAGTAGTCTAATTCTAAATGTCCAGATTACATAAAAAAAGAATTTAAGGACATACTTGTCTTTTCAAAATCCCCAATTAAAGATGATGGCACAAATGCAACATAAACTGAGATATTCTGATAGTCCGCAACGAAATCTTTAATCAGTAAAGACCCCAAATAACTAACACCAAATTCACCGATTACTCGTACATCCTAAGTATTACAAGATTTCAATTCATGTTATTTACTGTACTAGTAGTATTTACTGTACTACGAGTAGTAGTATACGAGGTCTGTTCAAAAAGTATCGCGAATTTTAAATTTCCGCGGATTACGTATATTCGATTTTCGATTTTTTTGTGACGTTATGTTGGTACTCATGTCCCTCACTTATGCCGACAAGTTCGGCCATTTTGAATGTATAGTTAATTTTTGACAGCTGTTTTGCTTGGACGTGTTTTGGCTCGTCTTCGATTTTTGCCTATTTCAAAAAATGGATCAAAGAATCTGTATCAAATTTTGTGTGAAAAACAAAATTAAGTGCGCGGACGCATTCCGAATGTTGGCTGTGGCATATGGTGAAGCTACCTTGGACCGAAGCGACGTTTATCAGTGGTACAAAATGTTCTCAGAGGGCCGAGAAGATGTGAACGACGAAGAGCGTGCTTTTGGTTTTGCTTACAGTTTTTTTTCGATTGGAGGGGCGTGGTGCATCATGAGTTCTTGCCACAGGGTAGAACGGTCAATAAGGAATATTACCTGCAAGTTATGCACAATTTGCGTGAAGCGATCCGCCAGAAACGCTCGGATTTGTAGAAGAACAAAAATTGACTTTTGCACTATGATAACGCCCCTGCTCACACATCGTTGCTTGTGCACGAATTTTTGGCCAAAAACAACACACTAATGATGGCGCAACCACCGTATTCCCCAGACCTGGCCCCCTGTGACTTTTTCTTGTTCCCGAAACTGAAGAGGCCCACGAAAGGACGACGCTACGCTACGATTGAGGAGATAAAGACGGCATCGAAGGAGGAGCTGAACAAGATCACAAAAAATGATTTTTTGAAGTGCTTCGAGGATTGGAAAAAACGTTGGCACAAGTGTATAATATCTGATGGGGATTACTTTGAAGGGGACAAAATAGATATTCATGAATAAATAAATAATTTTTGAAAAAACACAAAATTCGCGATACTTTTTGAACAGATCTCGTATTTCTGCAAAATCACGTCAATACCACGCTTCATTTTTTAATAAGATATGTAGTAAACGGTTAGATTAAAAAAATCACAATCAAAAGCAAACAATTAGCTTGCTGTTTGTTACCTTGTTACATGTACATGCTTCATTTGGGTTTATTGTTTTCCGAACAATGCTATCATGGTATAAGCGTATTTATTAAATAAAGAAACGAAAAGTTGAACCATAATACCTTCAGAGAACTCTGATTAAGCACATAAATTTTATTTAACTAACAATAAATCTATATCTAATAAAAAGATTCATATCTAAAGTAAATACCATTAAAAATTAAATAATTTCTCTTGAAAGCTCATCTCGATAAGAAAAAAGACGGTTCTAGACATAAGTTTACGAAGACATTTATGTTTCCTTTCAATGTAAATCGTTTAAGTGCGTTGATAATAGCATTTTCAGCTTTGCATGTTTTGCATTACTAAATACTTGTTTTTCTCATCACATGCAAATTAGTCAAACTAAATTGATTTTGAGTAATACTGCAAAACGAATACAACTCCAACCATCACGCCAGTTAGGTTTCATAATTTTACGAAAAATAAATGATCGACCATCATACTAATAGGTTTATATCAAACAAAATTTCAAAAATATTATGAATGCGTTTTCAAGAAAGTTTGATAAATTGTTCGATTCAAAATAAAAATATCGGTATGCAAATGCTGACTCTATAAAAATACAAAGAACATCAGAAGATTTATTAGATAACAGCCTGCCCATATCAATTCTGCTTGTATAAATTAATACCGTATAAGTACGCTGATGAGCAGGTGAATCGTTTGTTTTTTTTTATTATTTATCAGAACGGAAGTATATTATTTCGTGTAAGAAGCGTTCCCTTTTAAATTTTATTTACGAGTACATGATTTGCTCAGTCAGAAAACCACCACCACGATGCCGATGCTATTTTAGAATATCTTCAATGAGGGTTGGCAACTATAAGTGAGGGGTGCTCGATGTCATATCTGCATTCGAGATCGGGACGACAGCTTCTCGTAAAAGCAATCCGACCGAAAAATGACTAAGAATCGAAGTCGATATACATATTTATGAACATGATGTATTCATAACATGAACGATTTTAATTGGTTTCGTGTAATTAATGGCAGGCGAGACGAGAACAAGTTATGATAAGTTACCGTGCGAGGTAGCCTTTTATTTTCTCCAATATTCCTACCTATAATTAGTGGGTCTTCTCTGAACCCGGCCTCAACGCTTATTCGCCCTCGGTTTTATTTTCATTGCAACGCTGGCTGCCGTTCCTTTAATGGTTTAATGAATACAAAACTAATCGTTACATTGGTAAAAAATAATAATAAAAACCTGATACAGGTATAATAATAAAACATTAAACCTCCGGCAAGATTTCAATATTAAATGAAAAATATGAGACCGCCTCTAGAATTCTATCAGATGAATTACTGATGGATATTCAACAAATTTAAGAAGGTAAATAAATACTGAAAATTTATACGATGTGTCGCAGCTTTTAACATGCTTTCCTACAATTTAGATTTTAAGTTCAAAAATTTGCAGAATATTAACAAAAACACAAACAAAAGAAATTTGCACTGGCATTGAGTATCCAGGGACTAAGATTTAAAATAGGACGAGTAAACTTCTTTAGACAAGCATCTTAATGTCATTAAAAAGATGGAAAAACTCAATTTAGCAAAAACAACCGTCTTTTTTGTCAGATGCTTTGATTTCGAGTAAAATGGAATTTTTTAGATTTTTGGAGTTTTATTTGAAACTTCCTGTTATTTCAATATCTCTTTTGACAATTACTTTGATTCAGGCGGATGTTTAAGGGGTTATACCCATTTCGTGGATACATAGTTTCCAAAATACAGGGTGTCAAGATTTAGTATGCATTTTCATATTTTAGTAATACTTCGAAAACAATATATGATCTCTAGGTAAGATTCTTTACATGGTTGTTACTATCGTAGCCTATATTTTATTAATTTTTGGATTTGATCAAGGACGGAATTTTAAAGAAGCATATACACTGAGCAGTTAAGAGATTATTCTTCCGGTGAATTGTACACATGTGATGACGAGACTTAAGGTGTTCAATTCCATGAATGCTTCAGTTCATATTAGAGATATGTACCCACTACCCGGTGTAAATCAACAAATGTATGTTAATAAACAAAGATAAAACAAAGAAAAAGCCAAATTAATAGTTAACTGAAAAACAAAATCTATCAAGATATCTGCAAACTGTAGCAAGTAAAGATTACTATACATCTATAAAATAAACAAGACTGTAAGAGTTGGTGATATTTGCTTAAACGAACGTCTAAACGTACAATTTATGTCTACCGTATATTTCACTCGCCCTTAATAATCTTGCATTCAGAATATCAAGACCAAGTAAATAATAAAATCTAATATCCACGCTAATCGCTTATAGCTAATGCTTTTCTTTTTTTTTCAGGTTTACCAATCTGATTGGTTAGATTACAACCTAACGCCATCATTTCTAAATAAGTACGGAATATTAAAAAAAATGGAAACTTTATTGAATAATGAGTTAAAAGAATTTTACTTGAAAACGACGCATTCTAAGAGAAGATGCAAGAGAAATGACTTTTGCTGAATTAAAGGTAGATCTTTAGAGCTTAACAGTGACACTTTTACTAAACGTATTTTTTAAGGTGTACCTGTCTCGTTTAGAAAGTTTAATCATAATGGCTTGTGTTGTTTTGGAAGAATTAGAAGAATGAAGAGTTTACAACAAATCTTGAATACTTTGTTTCTGAAGAACATTACATTCCCAGAGAATATTTATCAAAATCTTTTTATTGTTTTGAGTTTTTATAATTTGAACACACTTTGTATATCAGCAAACCGAACCTGGGTTACAATCTAGACTGGTTTTTTGAGATTCGAAATGTAACCACAGTCGAGTGCGCGATTTAGTATGTACTCAGTATTGTTGTTGCTAGTTTTTCATTTGACTCGAAAGCACCCGGTAACTGGAAAGCAATAATCTTTACAGGTTCATACTGACAAGATCCACAAATTTTGATCTGCTTAAAATGCATTTTGCTGTAAAATCACACTGAACTTCGCTATGAAAGAGACAAGATCAATCCATTTAAAAAATAAAAAATTTCCCTTGGAATGGCAGACAAAATCAGTGCATATCAATGACAAAACTGAAGAAAATGAAGATTCAAGGCAAGGCTCGAGACAAGTATAAAGAGAGCAACAGTGACAATAGCGGCTTTTTATATTTTGTCGAGTGTTTCAGTCACTGCCTGTGGGGAAGAAGCGTTTAGTCTAGAAGGATCTCCTTCTAGTATTTTGCTTCTGTGAAATCTTATAAAGGGAAGGGTATCAAAAGAAAGTAAATAGTAGAGATTAGAGGTCCTACATAAATCATCACGAGAATCATTGAAGATCTGTCCAACTATATTAATACCCGCTGCTATGAAGATAAACAAAGATTAAAATCTACGACCTAATAAATTAATTAGATTAGAGGCGCTATGTTGCAATTACTTTCTTCCTCTTATCTTTCCTTGTTACTTCACTATGACACCTTTTTAAGTATTCTGTGTACTTGCACGAGTATACTTGTATGAACGTACTTGCGTGATTGTACTTGTGCGTGGTAGTTGTACGAGTGCACCCATACACAAGCACGCATGCACAAGTACACTCGCGCAAGTATATTCTGTAGTATTTTTGACTCTCTAGTTTAAAGCCACTTACTATCCGTTTCATTCTGATAATACAGTACCAGGAAGAATAGGCAATGTATTTCTTATGGGACACTATTACTAGGAAGTGTGATCATATAAATGCATCAAAGTGTTGAACAGTAACATAAAATATGTTTGGCAACCCCGCTGCTCATAAAGATATTCTCAAAGTGAAACGCATAATACTTAATTTTGATTAAACAACAATACAATACCCAAGAATCTTGAGAACCACAGGGTTGAAGTGCAAAGTCCTTTTGTTACCCCTAGGATTGTGCCATTGGGCTATAACATAACCCTCGATGCTTTCACTGTATGAGAATCCGAGTCGCTCCAAAATTACTAGAGCCACCCCTATTAAGTTGGTCTGGTCTGTATTCTCTTTGGCAATGAACCATCCTTGCTTAAGAAAAATTACGAGAAAGATTTTAAGATTGTTATCACCGACATCTCGTTTGATATCATCAGGTGGTTTACCATGACACGTTTAATTCCCTCAGAAGTTCACTCAAAAATAAGTGAAGTGTAATTAAAACATGTATTCGTTTCAGTTTTCTCATTTAGAAGAAAAAATTCATTTTATGGTTCTAGAAGTGTCTCTTATTTTAATAAAATATTCAGCTATTAATTAAATTAACTTTATTTTACAGAAAACGGAAACACAACGATCACTATTAGGAATTTATTTCATTCATTCAATTATCGTTCTTATTTAACAAACCAATAGATTCTGAATTCTGATAAGGCAGTAGGTGTTAATTTCTTTTTTTTATTAGTGGATGTAGGTCAATGTATTTAGAATTAAATAGTAAATTTGTCTTGTTAGGACTTTAAAAGTTGCGATTAGCAAATTTGTCATTTAGAAATAAAAAAATAATTTGCATTTTAAGGCTATGTTTATTTAAAACTTTTTTTTATTATTTACTATTTCTACATAAATCACACTGAAGATCGATCAGGTGTTAAAAATAAAAAACAAATAAGTATTTATTTAGCAAAACAAATTATCAGGTGAAAGAAAACAAGACTTTTGATGGTAAATTTGTCACATGTTTATGGGTTTACAGCTGGCTTTTAGAGAGTTATCAAACGATTACTATTATAGCTGCATTTGTCCTGAAATGACGCCTAATGAAATTATAATGAATACGCATACACATGAGTGAATATGTAAATATGATGATCAGGTGCTAAAATCTTTATAGGCGGTATGTAAGTGCAATTAACGAGCACTTAGTTTCTTATCATAGCAGCCGGCGAGATGTTATCGTTTCTCTACATACAAATTTGTCACACTTCCGTTTACTCCCTCCCTATTATAAGAAAGCTATTTTTAGGTAAAATATGGAAATAAATAATTAAAAACTATCACCCACGCCATTAGTAAAACGTCAATGTTTAAGATGTAATTTTCTTTTATCAGTCATCATCGAGTAACAGTTTTCAAGAAAATTATAAAGTTTGCTTCGGGACCAGATTAGAAAAATTGTAATTTTTTAAGGTTAAGAAAGATTTGTCTTTTAGTCATTCGTTATTCGGATTTTCTGACTGGAAACATATAGGACCTTGTTTAGAAAGTCACGAAGATTCTAGTAAAAACAAGAAATCATTGTTGGTATGGTTAACGCGTAAAAAGAATAAATCTGTTATTGAAAAGGAGTTGCAGGAGCAACTAAAAACCGATACCGAATATTACCACAATGTCCTAAAATGTGTTGTTGCAGTGGTGAAATATTTAAGTGTAAGGGGCCTAGCATTCAGAGGTCACAAGGAGATATTTAGCTCTGCGCACAATGGTAATTTTATGGGGACTCTGGAATTACTAGCCTTTTACTTCGTACTTATCAAAAACAGTTTATGAGCAAATAATAGAAATTATGGGAAAACAAGTAATAAGAAAAATTACAGCTGAAATAAATAGTGACGATGCAAAATACTACTCACTTGTGGTGGACTCGACACCAGATTTATCCCACAATGACTAACTAGCTATTATAGTATGATATTGTTTTGAAGGAAAACTGTATGAGAGATGTGTAACTTTCATCAAAGTCAGTAGTCACCGTGGCTTGTCTTTATTCAATGTCCTGCAAGAATTTCTAGAAAAGAATGGACTGCCATTAGATAATTGTAGAGGACAGTCTTTTGACTGACTGACTAATTATGTACCGTGTGCTGCGCATTCTTTAAATCTAGTTGGTGGGGAAGCAGTTAAAGTTGCAACCCAAATTGCGAACTTGTTTGGAGTAGTGCAACAAATATTATACAGGGTGTTACTTAATATTATATACTTTTTTTAATGGGTGATTCTTGGACCAATTCTAAGTCGAAAAGTTCATATAAATGTATGTCCTAAAATGCTTGGTTTTCAATATACAGGGTGTTGAAGTTTTTATTTTTTTCTTCAGTTTTGTCAATAACTGGATAAGAGTAAGCGTTCATTAAAAAAAAGAATTAAAACGTTTCCTTAGCAACGGATAAAGTTAACTTAATTTTATGTAAACGGTTTTTGCTTAGAAACAAGTTGCAGATTTGCATGTAATGAGCAATCTCGGTAAAATTTTAATTATTTTAGAGGTTTTGTTTGTTTATAATAGAATGGTAATTAATAATAAAATAACACTGGTGGCGTAACAATTTTTTTGTTAAAACTGTATTGGAACCATTCCTAGGCCACTGGTTAAATTAAAAAAAAACTGGTTTAGGTGAAACTGTGTTTTTATGTCATAACAATCTATACTAAAATTTAGTGTAATATCTCAAACGGTTTTTGAAGTTTTTGGTAGAAACCGAAAAAAATATCGAAAATCAAGCATTTTAGGGCATTCATTTATCTGAACTTCTTGGCTTAGAATTGGCCCAAGAATCACCCATTAAAATAAGTACATAACTTTAAGTAACACCCTGTATGTTTTCGTTTCTGCATCTACCCATAGGTGGAAACTTCTAAATCGTGAAACAAAACTAAAATTTCCGATATAAAGTGTCAGCCAGACTAGATGGTCTTATCACTATGATACTGTTAGGGCTTTAAAAAGTAGTTATGGTAATATCATGAACATATTAAAGACTTAGTGATAATATGGATGAGCAACGTGATTTTCGAAGAGAGGCACAGAATCTATACAACAATTTGGCGAAACTTAGAACTTCGATTTTAACTGTTTGTTTTTTTTGGAGGAAGAAATCTTAAAGAGATTTATTTGCAGACCCCAGGCTTAGACGTTTGTGAAGGTGAGAAATTAATTACGTCATTAAAAGCGTTCGTGAGCAACATACGAGGACAATCAGATCAGAAATTAAACGAATACGAGGTTATAGCCAAAAAATTAAATACTAATGTGGGAAAAGAATGCACTGATTTTAAAAAGAAGACATATTACTTCAAAATTTTCGAATAAATCTGCAGAGAAAGTTTCGCTAAATGAAGCCGAAAAATTTAAACGACCTTTTTTCATTTTATAACTGTATATAAAAGTTTGTATATCCAAGTGCGTCAAATAAAATAAAAAAATTCTTCAATGTTTGTTGACTATAATAAAACCAGTTTATCAGTAAAATGGCGAATAGTCTCCACAACTACCTCAAACTCGAGTTAATTGGAAGGTTCCTCAAACAGTATTAGCGGAGGGCCCCCAAACAGTATTAGCCCAGGGCCCCCAAAGCTGGCGGTCCGCCCCTGCAGACATAGACGGTGCTGCCCTCTTCAACTTCTTATGATTGTGCCAGATTATTTCTAATTCAAAGAATTTATATTTTGGTACAATTGACAAAGCGTTCCTTGCTACGTATCAGTAGAATAAACAACCCACAAGTTTTTGTTTTATTGGAAGAGGAGTGGAGGAGGAGGAGGAGGACATAAGAAAAGACAAAATACAAAAATGGTATTTTCTCGTTTAAAAACTTATTTTTCTGCATCCCCTATACTATTCATTTTAATTTATATTTCAAGTTATAATTTTTAAGAAAGCCAATTTGTTTAGGCGTCATCGCCAGCCATTTGGCGTAAAGTTGTTAGGATAGGACGTGGTTGTTTGAACAAGAAAAAATCGTAATTCCTTTTTTGAATAAATTTAAGCTGAAGATTACTAGGATAAGTTCACAAATGAACTCACGCCCGAACGACTTGGAAATGATGTAAATCTAATGTAAATGACATATTTTCGCGGTTTCAGCTATTATAATTAGAAATTGAAATATAGACTGTTTTAAGACACAAATAAAGATAATAATGAGTATAAAAGGCAAATTACCCCCGAAAACAACTAACAACACCACCAACTCTAAGCTACAAAAATCACTGAAATCAGAAATGTTAACGCAGCAAACTGTTATCAATAATTTTGAATCACTCGGTACTACAGTGGTATTCTATATTTGATAAAGTACAAATTGATTTTTATTTTCTTTTAACTCTCTGTAACAAAACTTGTTTTGTTAACATTACAGTTTGATACAACAAAGAAAGAAAGTTTTTAAAGCAATAATTATATCAAGTATAGTTAAACAAAGATCGAGAGCTTCAAATAATTTTATATACTTTTGCCGCTGAAACACACTCTTTTATCGTAATTTTGTTATAAGTGTTATTAAAAGAATTTTCAATGTCACTAACCTACAGCTGTTAACCGCAGAAATTTATTGAAGCACATTGTGTGGTACATCATACATAACATCAATGTAATAAATTAACAATAACTTAAGATCATTAAATTAACTCCGTAAAACTTCATAGTACAACAGGTAATAGTACAATGCATCTCTCTTTTCTATTTCCAGAAATATAGGCTATCGAAGTTTGATTTCTATGGTGAAGATATTTGACAATCCGAAAAGTGTTATTTGTGAAAGCATTCAAAAACAACAACTAAAATTATAGTAAGTACTAAATCAAAATGTAGCATTACTGTGTAGTGAATTTCTGTTATGCAATACATAACTGACAAGTTATTAGAACTAACACATAACCATAAGTGATCTATCCAAACAAAATTTGTTTTTTGAAATAAATAAGTTAACTTAACTAGTAAGAACAGTAGATCAAAATCGGATAACTTAATCCAGCTTGTATCAGATTTATCTGAGTATCCCTGGTATGTAGGTCTTGTAGTGAATGAAGGGAATATAAATGAAGTAAGTGTTTCAAACCAAAGGCTAACACAAGGTAAAGATTGTTTCGAAAGAAAAAATATGTGTATCATTTCAAACAATACCTAGCTTTTCATACCTATTTAACTTAACACAACAAAAGAAAACATACCATTGCCTTATAAATTAATACATTGTTTAGATGTAATACAGACTTTAAGAGGAATCTATAGGTAATGATACATCATTACGTAACAGGCACATATTTACACCGCACTAGCTGTCAGATATCTTTACAGCATTGCCATTTATTAACGAGGTGCACACTTTTAGCATCAACTCCGTACAACGACTGAGGCCCGTCATTACGTATTGTACCTGCAGCGGATGCTGATAGATGAACGAGCCCACTTTCTTAATTAATGACAGCAGATGACGAATGTATACAGGTGCCGCATTGTGTGTCTCTATCGCAGGATCATCGCTACCGCTGTGTCCGCCCACCAGGCGTCATCTTCAAGAGCTTTAGATGCATATAAGATGCATTAAATCTGTTGTATCTGTCTTCATTATCATAGAATCTAACCTATTTTTAATAACGCTACATTTTAACTCGTGTCTGTATTTATAAAAGTTATATTAATGTGCACCTACCTATATGTATATCAATAATCAAATTGTAGGATGAATTGACTTTTGTTATTTCCTTTTAGATTTCTATATTACCTTCCCCAACTTCACAGTCCATTGTTTTCAGTTATTTTCTTACATTTAACAATTTCGTGAAAGTTCACATTTCCAATTAAGAACAATATTTTGTCAACCTAAAGCCCCTCCAGAAATTGTTAATTTTACGTCCCAGACGTATTTGCAATTTGCATAAATTTCTCGTTACGTATGCGGCTCGCAAAGAGATTTAATTGCTTAACTCGGAGTTAAGACACCGCTAGCTGCCTGCTGATAGTCGTACAAAAGTAATTAAATAAAGCTTGGAAACAATTTTCGGTTCAGATACACTAAGGAAATACGATATTACTTTAGTAATTATGAACTTTTTTTCTGCAAATCTAAATTTCTGCTTTAAATCTGATGAATCAGATATTTCGTTATTTGTGCATTCCCTTAACTGTTAATTTTGAGAATAACTAGAATTAAGAGTAAGAGTTAATAACTTGAACAACATTAAAACAAATGAAAGTAAACTTTTTGATGTCCGAAACAAGCGACAACCACTTCAATAAGTATAGATACCAAAACAAGAACCAAAATAGAAGATACGTTAATGGAACTGACTGTGATTTCAAAACGTATTGTAGATAAAGAGAATTGCGAGACTTAAAAGCGCTATCGAACTTAATTAAGTTAAAATCTTTTTTCAAACAAAAGAACTACAAGAATTTATAGGATTGGATTGTATGAATTCGTGAGTTTTGTTTCTCTTTCCGTAATGGACATCTAACTGAATTTAAAATTAATTAACCTAAAGATCTAAGTAAACACACATCCAGTTCGTACATAACCGAATTGTATCATGTTGAAGATTTTCGAGCTCAGACGTATTGCAACCGAGATGAAATAATAAGTGAACAGTATTACTGCTGGAGTACTCATAACCGATGAGCGGTCCTCATAAAAATGATAAATGTCGCAATATCCATACAACCTCCATTACCTGGAATTATGAAGTCCATACTATTACACGGACGATTTACATGTTAATGATCACCGCTGCGTGTACTAATTACTGCATAAATATGCATCATATTGATTTTATAAAGTTTAAATTTTAATTTAGTCGGCTCGCTTTGTGAATTGAACCTGAGCGCTCGTCTAGAGCTAGTTATGCTGAATATTGTTGGTGGATCGCATTAGTGCCCGTATGTCTCGGGCAGCGTCTTAGTGCATCCGGCCAGCAGGTTGGAGGCTCTGAAACGAGGCCCGAATAGGGGTCCAGCCCGGCCACACTCCACCTGGCGCGCTTTTCCCATTACTGCGTTATTGTACTCTCTGCCAATAAATAATATTCTTTATATGACGGAGGTTCCCGTCCCAGCTCACAGGAATGCCGCTGGTTTAAATACACATTTTTTCGGCTTTCAATTATCCTCGGTTGAATTTTGGAGATTCTAATTAAGCCCATCTGTTTCTTAATTGTGATGTTGCCCGTTGTTTTCATTTTTTTCTTTTGGAGATAATTCATTTCACTCTTAATTGTTTTTTTGTTTTAAAAAAATTGTTTCCAAGAATTTAGAAACCTAGTCATAAAAAAGGTATGAGAAACTCATGAGATATTAATACCATAGCTGTTTTGTAATTTATAGTTATCCATTGAACAGTAAAAAGTCGTGCCGATTCTACCATTTTATGACTTACCTTCAAATGATATCTAAAGAAATTCAAAAATTCAATTCTTCTGTTAAATTCTGTTAAATTCGAAAGTGTTTTTGCAGGCAAAGGCCACTACCAACAGACTTCATGACTTTATGAAGAAATGTCTCATTTTCCCGTTTGAGAAATAACCACTGCCGGGTGCTGCAAGTGTTGCATTTGCACACCTAATTAAAATTGTACATGGTATCTATATTTACCGCTTCTTACACTTTAAGTGATTGTAACTTGTAAGTAAGAAAAATTCGGAACCATTTCTCCAAATTTTGAAACTAGGGAAAAAATAGACTACTAGATAGGCGACTTTCAGTCATCCGGACCGGATCGAACCGTCCACTGCACGCCTATTTATCATCCAAAGTTAGTCTGGACGTCAACGGACGTAAATTGGACATCCACTAAGGGTCTGTTTTTTAACATTTATCGGACGATCGTTACAGAACTTCCAGTGGACATCCTATTTTGGTCCGTCCGTCCATTGGATGACCATGTATACATTAGAGCCAGATTACATCAACTAACAGAAGTCCACTAAATGTGCAAAGAACGTCCCATAGACATTCCTCAACCAAAACTTGAACGTCCATCGCCGAAATCTGGACGTCTGATGAACGTCGCCCATTTGCTGTATGGGATACTATTCTCGGAAGAAAAGTAGCCCACGAAATAAAAAAAGGAAGACCGCCAAACGAGATATTACTAAAATTAGTAAAATTGATTCTATTACAGCTAAATATGTAATAATAAATCTTACGAAAGCTGCAATACCTGATAAAAAAAACTAATTGGTAGTGGATTTTAAAACCAACAAGATCATGCATTTTTCTAGTAATGCAACGCTTGTTTTGAAGAAATATACAGGATACCCAGCAATATCAAGAAATTAATTTTCCTGACTTCCAGGTTTTCTCTAAGAAAAGCTCCATACCCATCGACTTGACAAGGAGGAATATTAGGGGTCTAATACCTGTATATACTTGACTAAAACTCCCCCAAGCACGCCTTGGTTTAGCACGTATGCTCAGTTCACAAGCTAAATTCAAGTCGACTGCTTCATTACTGTAAGTTTGAGCACGCGTCAACTAAGTACAAGGTATGTTCTCAAGTTATGTTCCAATCATAAAATATTAGACTATGCTTTAGTAGAGCTTAGGTTCCAGCTTATCTCAAGTACTCGACATAAATCCTTCCCGAAATCAGTTTATTCAACTTTTATTTTTACAGTATTGATCAATATGCTACTGCTACTAACATTATTGTGGCTTGCCCCCTTCCCGGAGAAAATTCTGTCTACGGCCTCGAAAGCAAACAAGGTCAAAGCTTTTAGTTTGCAACTTTCATCAAAATCTTCTATGGCTCTTGAAAGAATGAATTTATTGTAGTAAATCACAATCAGGATATATTACCATATAAAACATGTAGGGGAATTTGAGTAAGTAAGTCAAGAAAGATAAAGAGGAAGAAACAGATACATCACTAGTAGTACATTGATAAATTATATATGCTGAGAAAGCGGCAGAGAAGAATAAAGCATGAGAAGCAAAATAAAACAAAAAGACTAAATCAGTGGTAAAAGAAATAAGATGAAATTGACGTAGATAAAGAGAACCAGAAACGAAGTCGAGTATTAAAATACAGATAATTTACATTGAAGGAAGAAAAGAGTAAACTAGAAAAAGGGAGAATATTAACTACTACGTTATTCTTGAGACTAATACCACGGTCTTGATAAAATACGACTTTCATCGTTACTAGGTTTCTGGAATTTAAGTAACAGATTCTATTTACCTCATGCATTTTTGAAAATGACGTTACTTACTTCATTGGGATTTCCCCCACTTTTTCGTTTCTGGACAAATTCCCTACTTTTTCGATTACCTTACTGGTTAAAGACATCTCCCGACTTTTCCAGGTTTTCCAGGTTGTTGGGTACCCTGAGTATAAACGGGGTCATATCTAATGTTAAAAATAATTATTTTGACATTTGAAACATATTAAATAGCACTTATAACGTTAATGCTCAAGTAAGTATAAGTAATAAGTAATAAACTCTGGAAATCTCCACGTTTATAATTTGGCACATTTATTCAGAGTGTAATACGTCATTCACTAATAACATTGGCATATGAATATATACCAATGCAATGGAATAGGCCGGTTTGGCAAGATCACGTCTAATCGCGTTTGCAGAATTAACCATGGTGCCACCTATTGATAAAATGTATGACATCTAAAATAATTACTAATTAGTGACTTACGCCATATAACATAATAATTAAATTTCTACTAGAATTTTATTTTTTTTATAAACTTGAGACCTAATAAAAATTGTGTGCATAGTAGACCATATATTTTCCAATGCTGCTTAGAACAAAACCCCATTGCTATCACTCACATCTCTGTCTTTGACGTAGACGTCTTACAATAAGCAAGATTTCATTTCAATACTACATTTGGTTTCTGAAATTCTGAGATACTTATTTGAAACAGAAGGAACTCTGAATGATAGTTTACCATCCTATACCTTGGAAATTGCAAAAAGATGAGTCGAGTTATATTAACAAAAAGTAGAATGTCTCAAATCTTGAGTCCTTGATATATGAACTGAGATTGTCTGGAATTCGGTGAAAGTATTTCCCATGAGAGAGAATTTCAGTTTCAATCATTCGCATAACAGCATATTAGATATGTATATGCATAACAAGCAATTAAGGACAAGAATAATAATGTCGAATTTAGCCTGGCAAAGACATCTTTATGCTCATTTTTGCTGTGTTCTTAATTGAATCATCTTGCTGGAAATTACAATGCATTAAATTGCTTTTGTGACTCTTTCCTTGCAAAAAAGAGATTTTAGCTGATATAAAAAAAGAGAGAAAACGTGTGGTCAACGTAGACAATGAAGTGATTAACTAAAGTCTTCTCATTAAGAATGTCATAAAGCTTCAAACATCGACCACCAGAATTAGAAAAAGGCATTGAACGAACTAAGTGACAAAGCAGAGTGGTGTCTGATTTTTACTAATTCTCAGTTAAAGCTCATTTTGTTCTTATAAATGTGCGTATATCTTGTATGCGCAACTGTAAAAAGTGTTGCTCTCCTAATGTTTTTTTTTTCAAATCTTTCACCTGTTAATTCTCGAATTTGGTTTGCAAATTTGCGGACCGGGACCTTTCGCCGCGCATCTTTCGCCGCGAGTCATTCGCCGCGGAGACGTTTGCCGCAGACCCCGTTTCACCGCATAGATTTTCACCGCAGGGACAGTTCGCCGCAAATAATAAGTTCCAACGTATTTACTTCGAGATATTTATCTGAACTAATGTAAAGTTATGCTTTATTTTTGCTAATTTGTCACGTAATGGTAATAACTAATGTGAAATTTATAAAAGTAAGTAGTTTTACAAATCATAATCAGTAAGTAACAAACTGAAATAGGAAATGGATGGCGCACAAAACATTTTTTTGTGTTTGGGAGTATTGCATTAAGTTCATTTTGACAAATTGCTAAATTTATGTCTTCTCGACATTTAACAGTTTATAGAACAAGAACAGATAGATTAAGTAAGGTTAGGTTAGGTTAAGTTTTTAGTAGATATGAACATGTGGTAAATTAAATACCATATTGGCTAAGAAGTTGAAATCGCTTCGCTGCCCTCAACTAAAAATCTTCAATTGGAAGTGTCAGTATGCTACACTTGTAAATGGTTACCGCGGCGAAAAGTATCTGCGGCAAATGTGTCTGCGGTCAGAAGCTCGCGGCGAATGAGTCGCGGCGAAATGTCCTAGACCGGCAAATCTGCGATAGTTATCTTTTGTTACAGTTATCTGTAGTGATGCTGCAAGCCGCTTCAAACTGTTATACTTACTGCTTTAATTTAAGATGGCTTTTTGTCATTTATCTGGAAGAGATTTATGTTTCATGTGTATAGTTGGTGTGATATTCTGTAAGTGATTTCAAAGTGCCTAGACCATTAAAAGTAATTTTATCAATACATTGCATTGTGGTCACTGATCGGATTGATTTTGTTTTTCCAAGAAGATACATCCTGATAAAGATTTATCGAAAAGGTAGCCTCTTAATACTGATAAAAATAGTAATTGAGTCGGAAAACGTAACGGTTACTACACAAATATATCATTTAGACAATGTAAAACACTATATAACAACTGCATGAGATGCTTCTTGTTTCCATTGTCATCTTTAAGTTGCAATCTGTGTTTTTAGATACTAGGGCACTTGATTATACAAATTGCATTAATATTGCAATATCTACATCGTTATTTCAGATAGTTATAGTCAACTTAAAATTTGAAAATAAAAACATTATTAAAAAACCGCCAAGCAGTAATGTCAATGATCTCTAGTTACAGTTATTTGATCATAAGTTATCCACGATAAATTAAAAATAGTAAGATTGCAAACTTTGCACCTGAATAATTAAACAACTTTTTCCGACAAGAAACTCCTTCGCATCATGTATAACATATTGGATACTTCATTAAACACTTTCGGCGATAAACAAAACTTCACCGTCGTTTTGATACTAAAGACAGTGCATACACACCTGTGATTAAGATGCTTCAAATCGCAGTATCGGATAGCAAGGTACAAAATTTTCAGTTGTACTCGTAGATACTTTGTTTTCAGTAAATATCAAATACAAGTTATATAACACAATCCTAAACAAACTGCTCGCTTTAAAATACCCAAGATATGATGATGTTTATGACTATTACGTAACCTATAAAGCCAACTTTATCAAAATGGGTCGTCAATACTAAGTTGATCTCTTAAATAAGACGCACATTGAGAGGCAGGCGACGCAGTCAGCACAGTGCAGGGCAGGAGACGCAGGCTAGCACAGTGCAGGAAAATATTGTGCGTGTTACAGCCGAAGCGCATATTGGAACGTAGTTTTACACAAGTCGTTTGCGTTAATTGAACCATTTTATATATTTGTTCGTGCAATTAGTTTTAAAATTATTAAAATGCAGCGTATGATAAGACCATGGCCATGGCCATAACTTTATTGAGTTTCGAATCAGATTCGGACACAGAATTTGACCAACTTCTTTCAATTTCTTTGCAATGTCATTCCATATTTCGTCCTTCAATCTGGATTTTAGGTAATCATCATCGTTTGTATCATATAACACTTTGAAATGTCTTACTTCTTCGATCAGCTGTTCGGTTTTATTATTATTATTATTATTATTCGCCATTATTTAATTATCCGTAAAAACTAGCACACTACGTCGCAAGTGGGGCAGAAGACTGTGTTCAGAACAAATATATACATAAAACTGCCCTGCCCTGCATTTATAAATAATTTTAGAAAATCAGAAAAAGTTCTTAAATAAGTAATTTCATGGATATATTGTATTAGAGCAATCGGTTCCTGTGAGTAATTACTAACTGATAAAAGTCGATTCATATTTCTAGTATTCCTGCAATTTCGAGACATGTAAATACTTCTACTGCTCTAAATGCCCTGTTTGAAGACATTATGGAGAATTATAAAATTTATTACAACGCACAGTGTTAAGGGTAGCTCATAAATTCATGCATTTAGTAGGTTTCGAAAAACTTAAATTTTTGTGATTTTATTAGTGAATATAACTTTAAGCATAAAAAGAAGTGTTAAATTGGTGGACTATGAATGTACCATAATTACAAACGGGTATATCTGATATTAATGAAATGTTAATTAACATCAGAATAGCTTCTTGATCGTTGTGGATGGTACATTTATTACCTTCTAATCCACTGGTTTACAGGTCTTATTTTTTAAGTTTAAAAGCATATAGATTTAAGCAAGAAAAGATTGCCGATTTATGACCTCAAAGATTTGGTACACTATTCATAAAATTAATTATTCAATGTTGTGAAATTATTGTGCATACGATACAACCAATCTAAAGTTTGCAAATTATTTCTTTTTTGGTTGAATTTTGAAAATAAAATCAGTCCAATGCAGTGAGAAAAATTAAAATCTAGTACAACTACAACCATCTAGTGTACAACAAGTAAATCAAAACCAGCAAATAAAGTTTCCTGTCTAGCCGACATCAAATCAAATCAATCAAATATAGAGGTTATGTATAATAAAATGAGGCGTTTTTAAGTTTCTAAACAATGATACGAAATTTAAGCAGAATAATACAACCCTTAATGCAAGTGCATGCAAACTTATTAAATCCGTCTTTTGTGTTACAACAACAATTAAGGGTAATTAATCCAAGAACTATTGAATTATATTTATTTTAACCTTACTTTTTTTATAGACTACTTTTATATTAAAAAGGAAATGGCCAGTACCTTTACATAAGAATGGACTTTCACCAAAACGTTTAAGATCAAAACATTATGTTTATGAATTAGTAAAGGACACAAATATAGAAAAGAAACCTGATTTAAATTTAATTCTCACACAGTACGTGGAAGGCCTAGGCAATGCTGGTGAAAAAGTAACAGTGGGAGCTACTTATGGGTATAATAAACTATTATTACCAGGGTTGGCAGTTTATGCAAGTCCAGAAAATATTGAAAAGTTTAAAGATTATGTTAATGTTGAAACTCAAATAAAGCATAGTTCACCTTATGCACAGATGGTAAGACAATAATTTATTTTGCTTATCTTTATGTTAACTGTTTTGAATAATTGACAGACTGCAGAACATTTATCCCGCATAACATTATCAGTTGTTATGAATAAAGAAAATCCATGGACTTTACAAAAGTGGCATATTCGAAGTTCTTTTAGAAAATGTGGTTACACTGTTCCAGATGAAGCTATTACTATACCAGATAAACCTGTAAAAGGGCCTGATATGAATCTAGAAGATAAGGAATTTTATGTTACCATAACAGTAAGTGTAATTCTTATATTTTTAATTGTGTGGGGAAATAAATTCAAGCGAACAAAGTCAACTACTCTGTATTCATAACAAAGATAAATCGCAACATAATCATAAACATAATAAAACAACACGGACATCACATTATTTCCTTAACTCTAACCTTACCACATAAAAACCGGGCGGCAAATTTGAACTTTCACACTATAATTAAACAA
Source organism: Ignelater luminosus (assembly GCA_011009095.1). Classification (NCBI taxonomy): domain Eukaryota; kingdom Metazoa; phylum Arthropoda; class Insecta; order Coleoptera; family Elateridae; genus Ignelater; species Ignelater luminosus. The sequence goes on from VTPC01002247.1 coordinate 36,324, forward strand.
AATGTTTTAAATCTTATTTCATTTGTAGATTAACAATTTGGAAAAGGCAAACGTTAGATGTCGCATTCATCACTGGAGTACAGAAGTCTCAAACAGAATACCTTATGTTTCTAATTTTTGGTTAGAATCTACAGGACCAGTTTTCCTAGAAGATGCACCTACTTTAGATGCAATGCCTAGAAAAACCCTTAAAGAAAGTTGAGAAGATAAACAAATATAATAATTTTGCCAATATTTGTATTTTATATTAAAATAAAAAGTGCATGCGATAATTAAAAAATGCTTGTATTTACAAGAAGAATGATTTCTATTAATTACACTGGAGTTGTTTTCATGTTGTAAATTCTCCTCTAGAATATGATGGTAGAACATCATTTATCATGTTATGTTAAGGAGGTTTCTTTGTTTTATCAGATACAGTATATTTCTCATAACTCTTAGTGGGATCATACGGTTCCCAACGACTTGCGGGAAATATATGTTTATTACGTTCGTACCAACTTCGCATAAGCACTTTTCCTGCATGAGAATCTTCTTTCTCAATTGAAGCATCACTTAACATACGAACATCATCATGAACATCAAATTGAAATAATGGTCCACTTTTCCCACGAGCCTACAAGTAGTTGAAATGTAGTAATCACAGTTAACCGAAAATAATAAAGCAATAGGAACTTACTTTCGTTACTATAAAATCATAAAATGTATAATGATGAGGTAAAATAAGATCTTCTTTCACATACATGAGTTGATCTGCCATTACCGTTTTTAGTTCTGAGAACTCTCTTCTTAACAATTCCAATACCTTTTGCAGAAAATGATAAACAGAATTGCCTACAAGAAATTTACTACAAATTCAATACCTTTATTCTGAGAATTATCAGTAAAACCTCACTAATTCAGAGTCCAGGTTTTGACCAATTAATCCAAATTAGTGACATTTTTTTACTGTATTTACCTTTCTTCATTCGTACAGTTCTTCTGTGACCAGATCCATCCCAATAACTGAATGTAATATCAATCTCTTCTTCTTTAAGCTTTTGTTGTTGTTCTGCCCATTCTTGTCTTAATTCTTCTCTGAGGCGATTTTCTTCCTCCTCTCTTTCTCGATCTGGCAAAAAACTAGTATCTACATTAGGGTCTTTTTTAATTTTTTTTGATAATTTCACATCTATGTCCTCAGGATCATATTCTCTTTTCCAAGGTTTGTTATCTTCTTCTTCTTCTTCTTCATTTTCTTCATCTTCTTCATCATCATCTTTCATAGTAAACGATAAAGCTTGAATCTATAAAATCCTTCCATTAAACAAATTTATCACAATATACCTATTCCAAGAATTTTAGAAAATTAAAACAACCTGTCTTTTTTGTTTGTTCTTTTCTGCCTGTTTAGCTTCTAATTGTTTTTGTCTTTCGCGTTCTTTTTCTGCTTGTTTTTGAGCAAGTCTTTTTTCTCTTTCCTTAACAATATTTTCTTGCTTAGCTTTCATTTCATTAAGAGTAACTAAACCAATTGTGGAACTCTGGATATAGAAATAATAATATAATTACCTCGAATTCTCAAAAATATTATAAAACACAAACCTTAAGTTGTTGTTCCACTGCATCATAGTGTGTAGCAAATTTATTTTCTATATTATTCAATTTCAAATCCTCTTCAATCTTTTTCTTCCGTATTTCTATATCCTGCATTTGTTGTTCACGTTTTTTCATAAGCTGCATTGCACGGCCAGCTTCACTGGCTGCTCCTTTATAATGCGCCATGGTGTAAAGATGGTCTTAAGTAATACTTGTAATCTAAGCTAAAAACTAATACTTTTACAAAATTGCATTTTACCTTAAATTATGTACATAAATTGCAAGTTTTACCTGTGTAACTTTACTTGAACAGTTAAAATTCTAAAAACCAAATCCCACACAGAACTTGATTTTTGCTAATTACAATGAGAACATGAATGATTGCTAACAAATTATATGCTAAAGATGCTCATTAGATACATAGTCGAATATTCTTTCACATAAACATGAATTGTCATATTGACAGAAGATAATAATTAACAATAATGATGTCAAATAATTTGACATCTTTTCTAACAGGTTTGCCAACTTCATGAAATTATATCAAACAATTTTTACTTATAGTCTGTTCCAGATTATAAAGAAAAGTTCATTTTTACTTGGTTGTGAAATGAATTAGCATACTCAAAATCTATTTAATTAATAGATAATTTTACAATAATACTTATATATCCATCTAGAGAATAAAGTTATATTTTAATCCCGAAAAATTATCGTACGCCAAAAATGACCAAAGGAATATTCTGTGAACACAACCTTCTATAGTGTTTCATTCAGATTAGCAGGTTAAAATCTGGTAGCATTATTCCAATTATTCAGTATACCCATTTTGCGGGTCCTCCCTGAATGTTTGGGAATAGGCAACACGTCTTACAATTCAGAGCCAGCTTTCCTCTAAAAAGCTCAACCCTTTTAACCCATTTCTGGCCAAGCATAAAAGTAACAAAAAACTTGACAAATCTTGTAGATATATTTACTAAATACATGCATATATAAACATTTACAAGAAAAAATAATAATAATCGGAAGTTTATAAAAAAAAATGTTTCGTTAACGAATCTTTGGCCGAATATATGAACTAAACCTATATTTATATAATGTACCGCTAATAGTATGTTACATACAAATAACAACTACAGAAACAAAAAGAAAACTAAAGTAATATACTTAAATGTCATTTATCTTTTTTGTGAAACATCGTGAAACACTTTGGATGTAGATGTACATGACATTTATCACAAATATAAACACTATTAGTCTTACATATTCTGCAACGTCGCCTCCGACCGTCTTCTTGACGTAAAATGTTGGGACCGATTTCGTCATAACGGACTTCCTTAGGCAAACTATCTCGTGATGGAGGACCCCATGACGTTGTTGTTCTAGGTTGTCAGTATCTGACTTTTCTTCTTCCATTGCAACTTCAAACGCATTCTTCGCTTCAGATTGAATCAGAGATAGGACTAAATAGGATCTAAATTCTATTTGAGACAAATGTGACTCATTTGCAATGTTGTTGATTCTCCAGGCATTTACTATGGTGCAGTCGATGAGATTGATAAATAGGGACCACCACCATTTCTTTCCTCTTACCTTTATTCTGTAGTTCGCTACAGCATTGTCTAAGAGATCCACACTGTCCATGTACTTGTTATAATCATTTATAACATTTGGTTGAAGGATGGATACTTCCTTTTTAAGTGTTCGGTTGTACCTTTTAACCTTGACAATAGGATCTATAGTACCATTATTAGTAGCCACAGTAACAACTGAATTGTCGTTCCATCTGGTAACTAAAACTTCTGTATTCTCGTCAAAGATGTAGTCGAAGTCTCCCCTTTCTTTTTTTGATATGCTTTTGGTAGCTTCCAATGGGCAATTAGATAGACGATTTTCTCTCACCGCACCAGTAAAGAAAACGCCTTTTTCCTTGAGAATATGAAACAAACTGTAGTTCAGATTTTGGTTTAGAAAGAAAGTCCCTTCTACATCCGTCACTGGTGCTTTCTCCAAAAACGCATCGTCATCTAAATCTTTTTCATCTGTTAAGATATCAACATCAGGAGGTATGTACACAGCATCTATATCATCGCCGTTTTGTATATCTTCTACAATAGCTTCTAATTCTTTTATGGTAAAAGGTTTCTTCATTTCCCATTTTTGAGTCGTTGCTGAAAGGCATGATATTTTCAAGTATAATTACATTCACGATAACTTTTACATATGTACAAGCAAGAAAAGAAAAATTTACTTACTTCTTGATATGAACAAATATTATACTATTACGGTAATAATTATAAGATTGATTATAGTAGTAGTTACACACAAAAGCACTATATAAAGTGTCACTGATAATATTTTTTCTAAAATATCCAGAAAAGAGTGAAAACGGTATTTATATCTCTCAAAAAATGTATTTGCAATAAAAAAAATAAAAAAATTCATTTGAAGACCCTATATAATTTACCCAGGTTCTACGTTTTTGAAAGTTTTATGATTTTACTACAACATAGCCGCATATCCGGCCAAAGTATCGAAAACAAAACATTAACTTTTAGGGTCTGTGGAATTTTACAACAGTTACAATTTTTAGCACAAGGAATGTTTGGTCTAGACCTTTCTAAGTGAAGTACTGTTATAAAAATTATTTACAAATAACTGTTTGATTTATTGCTTCCGTTTGTAGGTAAGAAAGCAGGGTCATCTATAAAAGTACCACTTTAAAAATCAACAAAAAATAAATTTATTAAAGCATAAATGTTTTTCTGCTAGATTTGTAATCTACAGACCTTTCTGTGCAATGTGTAATTGTAATGAAGCAATATCATTAATAGAAATAAATAAAAAAAAATAAATTTAAATGTTTCGTTTTCGATACTTTGGCAATAAATGGGTTGAAACATAGTTTGTTATGAATTTAAAAACTGACAAGTCAACTGACATTTGTTTGGTTATATTTCCTGTTTAACTTTAGTACAAACCTATTCATTTTGTTTACTTTCTTTTTGTTAAATAAGTTTTTTTGTTTATTATTAAATTCTTAATGTTTTATAATATTTATAATTATTTTTATAGTGTTTTTTAAAAAAGCAAATCTTATTTCTAATTAGCATAAATTGAGGAATTTTGACATTGACAGGTATTATAGAAAACAAACTATACAGGCAGGCATGATCAATCTTGTTTTTAAAATCTGTAATTACTAGAGATCGGAAAAATATGCAAAATGCCTACTGTATCTTTCAATATAACACTTCAGAATTCTGTCATTGTAAGTTTTATTGTTGTCTAGAAGGATTTAACATATAATAAGTAATAAACCGGATAATTCCAATGTTTTGAAGGAATATATTGAAAGATACAGTGGACATTTTGCATATTTTTCTGAACTCTAGTAATTACACAGACATCTCTGAATTGTAAGAAGTGTTGCCCTTTCATAAACATTCAAGGTAGGACCTGTAAAATGGGCATACTGTATAAGCAGACATTTTTCTGTTGTAGCGTATAGTGGTAATGATATTAGTTTTTCTGTTGCATTTTAAAACTTTCTTGAAATTCTAGTTCTAAAATCACTAAAAACACTCAATTTTTCACTAAGCTTATGTATAGGTAGGTAATGGGCCTCTAAGAAAGTGTTGAATGTATCACATGAGGTCAGTTACAGTATTCATATGAACTATAAGCAGTTTGAGCCAAAACAAGCAAAATCGGCAGTTATCAAATTAAGAATTCTTTCAAGCAACGGCAACATATAGGCAACAGCAGGCGCTTAGCAACATACTATGATCATGTGGTGGGTTTAAATCTTGAGATAGCCCAGGTGTTTTAAATAATATACAGATTTACCTGCAAACAGTTACGAGAAATTTAATGGTACATTCAGGAACTAGGAATAAACTTTTTTTTCTAAAAATGCATAATTTTCAGGATATGGCAGTTTTATTGTTTTACAGTAAATTACAGTTTCTCATTTTTGAAATGTCTGTAATACTTATAACACACCTCGGACATCGCTGGTTACCTGGGGAGTAAATATCTAACCTAACCTGTATATTCTGTGATCAACAGTAATTTAATAACTATAGGGTTTGTCCATCTGACATTTTCAAATCAGCTGTGGTGGGATTTATACATGAAACGCGTTCAGGAAAGTTTAACACACCAGGGCATGTTTTTGGTGATACATCATTCACTCCATGTATAACATAGGTTATTGCTATCTGTAACAGGTTTCCTATGTAGATAGGAGGTATTGATCGCTCACTGTTGATATGCTACCCATCACCCAGGTAACTTAGCTCATGTATGGATATAGTTTCAGAAGTCCCTTTTCTATTTAGATTTTGTTTTGAAGCATGTTCTCATTTTACTCTGACATTTATTTGTAAACTTTGAGATTTCAAGGCACCCTATGCAGAAAGCTATTGGAAAAAAATATTTTCTGGTTTACTAACCAGACTAAATGAGATAATTTCCTGAATTCAAGTATATAGATTTTCAAACTGGCCACTTTCCTATGATTTTGGATGCGACCTCATTAATACCAATGTGAAATAGTTAACAAATTTGATTTTTAACAAAAGCTTCAATTTTACACTTTGCTATTATTGACTAGTGCAGTAGCATAAGTGTCTCCAAATTATCGAATAAAGAACACCAAAGACACTTACTTAGTATTTACATTCTAGCAGTGTTTTATGTTTATTACAAAGTGCAATAAGTACAGAACAATAAATTTCTGAAAACTTCCAGTTTGGGCAACATTCATGGCAATATTTGCTGTTTCTTATTTGAGAATTTAGTATTTGTTTGTATTTCTGTCAACAATCAATAAGTTTTCTGCAAACTCCTAATTGTATGCAACCATTTGGAAAGAAAAATGGGTCAATTCTCAGAATTACTGACCGGGAAATTACAAAGATGAACTACTTATCTATAGTCAATATTTGAGCCAAGCTCAAACTTGAGCTATACTCAAGATGCCTCAATATCTTATGGTTAAGATTTAACTCAAAAATACAAACTCATGCTTGCTTAGATTTGAGGTCAGGGAACAAAACACGGTGTGCTTGCTGAAGTCGAGCATAGACTTAACTCAAGTACCGACTATAAATATAGGAAATAGTAATTTTTATCAGAATTACTACGATTAGTTAACACTTTCTATCTCTGCATATCACAAGATTTACTTTATCCTTCATTATTCAAGGGTATTTCTGTGATCATTATTGCTGTACAGCCAGAAATGTCTGTTAAAAATGTCAACATAACAAATTCTTAGATTATAAACTTTATGTTCTTAATGCATAATGTAATCAAGACCAAACTTACATTTTACATTTAGCCATTTATAAACAGACTAAAGCTGCAGATGTTGATTCAATTATTTTCTTTTCAGCCAGATACATCAAACAGCAAAGGAATTATACACACTATTTGCTTTCAAAATGTCAGAATAGCAAAGGCAGAAGCAGATAAGACAGTTTGTGGCATAAGATATCACTGCCAATCTTCTAAGTTGATAAGCTCAACAAATAAAGTCACTTGTAACATAAAATACTAAAACTTCAAGACAATTATTTACATTAAATAATGTTTATATTTTTATTTTAATACATCATCAGAGAAATAGGTACACCATTTTACAACACACGATACATTGCTAGTATAAACACGATATAAACAATAATAACAATGCAAGACTGTGGTGAGGAAAACGCAGGAGCTAGGTATGTTTTGGCACAACTCTGTATCAAAGCAGTTACAACCTTTTAAAAATTAATCCTTAACTAGAAACAATGCATCTGTGGGTGCATATTAACCTCCAACACAGACTAACAAAGGCCTTGAACTTACTCTAAACAATAATTGCAAGCTCGGTTGTCAGGCGCTATTTATTAAAGAACAATTTCTAACATTGGATGCTTCGACAACTAATACTTTTTTTTAGCCCCACTGCACTGACACTGAATAGGTAATGAGAGACTAGAACGGCAATTGTTTTAATTAGTTTGTAGATACATAAAGTGAGTTGCAAGTTTATAGTATCTACAAACTATTTTAACAAAACTGGTGTGAAAAGCACATTATGTTAGTTATTGATAGCAAGATCTTGCTTGATGCTATAAATCTTTGATGTATGAAGCAACAAGCAAGACTCCAGTTACCACTGAAATCTTGTTACATGAAAGTGCTAACAGAAATAAAGTATAATACTATGGTGATTTAAAGAGAGATCTAAGTACTTACTAAGATTAGCTCTGATTATAATTTCTTTATTTTCCTACTTCTAAGCTTCACACTAATAAATATCTAAAACATATTAATTTATTATTTACTTTTAACAATATATACATTTCCTCGAGACATGCTGCTTTTTTTAATTCCAAAAATGGTAGCGGCAAAAACTAAGAATTTGTAATACTTTATAAGAATTTTTTAATAACCAGCAGCAGCATTCACAACTTTGGCCCTCTCTTCAACATTCACATTTGTACAACTTTTAATATTTACTATTTAACATATTTTAATATTTTCCTACCAATTTCCAAACATGTCACGCATGCTCATAATATAAAGATCTGTGTATCTCTGTTAAATCAACACATAATTCATTTATTACTCACTCATATCAATTTTTACCATCGAGCAAAATACTTAACAGCACTACTACACAATCTTTTACAATATTCGTATTTATACAATTATCTTTAAAAAATGCACTCTAATACTTTTATTTTATGAAGGATGTTCCAAATGCACTCCTAAATTCTCGTCTTAATTATTTCTTAAAGAAGACTAATAAGAAATGTAACAATAGTTAATGCAGGGTGTTCCAAAAATAAACCTCTATTTTATTGGATTGTTCGGAAGGTTCATAGCAGAACTTGTAAAAGTGTATGATACTTATGTACATAACGAAAGGTCAGATTTCCACATGGTTATTAGAAAAAGTTAGTGCAGATTTATTGCATTTTATTTATACTGAGTGATTTTTTAAATGGACAAAAACAGGGACACTATCAACTATCAACACTTGATGCTTTTCTATTACCAGAAAGACAAAAACAACATGCAAACAACAAAAAAGATAAGCGATATTCGCAGAGATTCAAAAGTGGTTTGCTACATTCAAAGCTGACGATTTCAACCTTGAAGACATTCAAAGGGAAGGCCTTTTGCTACTGATGAAGACTACATCAAAATGCTGATCAAGAATAACTTATGTAACACTAACAGTCAAGATGGTAGAAATAACAAATCACTGTGATGCTTGGGTGTCACATAATTTAACCAAAACAAATTTGATGAAAGGGAGTTTTGCAAGGAAATCATCTACTATGAGCTTCTTCATCCAAACAACCAATTCCAATAAGTTCTGTTCCCAATTGAACCGATTAAGGTAGCAATCAGTAAAAAACTGTGGAATTCACCATGCAAAAGTTGACAATTTCAACCTTGAAGATGCTCAATATTCAGGAAGACCTGCTATGATGATCTCATCAAAATGCTGATAGAAACTAATTCATGTTACACAACATGAGAGATAACAGAGATACCAAAAGTAGATCAAATACTGCTGTCTTTGAGCATTTGTGAAAACAATATCTGGTGACGACAATAATATCTTTGTATGTAATTCACTTATTAAATGCAACAAAAACAAATCATTTTTTAAGCAAATGATCGTGGGTATGTAAAATGAATCAAAAATTTCTCTACTATGAGCTCCAGGTGATCAATTCCAATAAGTATCGTTTCCCATCTGAAATTGATCAAAGGGAAAGGTGTAGTGTTCTACCACAACAAAGCCAGACCACATTTTCTTTACAAACTCAACAGAATTTATTGAAATTTATCTGACCTCCCATTTGTTCCAGTCCCTGCAGAGCTTCCTTAGGAAAGTAGTTTAACAGTCTGGAAGTCTGCAAAAATCATGTGAACTAGTCCTTTGAGATCAGAATAATTGTGAAGTTGCCTAGAAAACAGTAAAAGGTGTCATTGAATAAAATGGTCAGTATGCTATGAACTTTTTAAATCCAATACAATTGCAGTAAAACAGAAATGACTGCATTGCAAGAAAAGACAATATAAACTATCTTTTAATACTGATCAATAAATACACTTCCAATTTTTTTTTATAATTTAAGAAATAACAAAGAATATTTAAATTGTTTAGTGCTGGTTAGTTTGCTAGCTGACTATTATGATGGTAAAAATATCTTTAACGTCTAAAGAGACATTATTTTTGAACACACCATTAAAATTCATGGCACAAAATTTACAATTTCCAATAAACAGAAATTCTTCATATTCTAAAACTATTTTCATACAATTTATAATACTATGAGGCTAGAACGAATCATATTATACTCTACATAAACTAACGTCATAAACTATATAACCCAATTATCTCAATAAATGGAATATAATTCATTATCTAAAACATTCTTCTTTTTAATACTAGAAACGAACTAAATTACATCAATATTCTATTATATAATGGCAATTAATTAGGTACTTAATTTATTACAAAGCAAATGAAACATCCCTGCGGATCGATCAAATTTTTCATGTTGTTCGAGGCCTCGACAAATACACACAATTTCATATTCACAACACATGCCATGTAAATGAAAAATGAAATAATTATAATAAAATGGAGACATTCTAAATGTCTAATCTCACTCACGACACTTAATCGAAAAATACTTAATCTTTGGTAAATGGAAACAAATAATTTATAATTTTTAACAGTTAAACTGTTAATGAACACTTAAATGAAAACAGTATAGTAATTCAAATTAAAGCTCTTGCATATATATAATGCAATCAAATTCTTATATTGCACTTGTTAAGTGTTATCACATGCAGTACGAAGTGGTGAAGTAGTACGTTACACGTCACATAACATCTTCCTTATAAACTACAATGTTTACTTTAGCTAGTTTTTTGTTAATAAAATAATAAGTGTTTTGAATAATTGCAGGCAAAGAATTTCTATTGAATTACTTAGATTAGATACCTATTAAGTATACTAATAAACATACACATAGGTGTGCGTAGCAACTAGAGAGAATAATGGAACATAAAATCCTTAAAAGTAATTTTCTTCCACGACTAAGATCGAACTGCATACAACTCTTACTTAGTAAGAGAGCATAGGCCTTTGTAAAATGACTAGAATACTTGAGATTACTGTATGCCTATAACACACACAATAAAACTAGCAAAAATTTCAGTTTTTTTTTCTTTTAGCACCGTTGTAGAATAAATTTAGAAATTCCTTTCAATATACTCTATATTTTTTTCCAATCAAAATCCAAGTCAAATTAGATTTTGTCAAAATGGGGATCTATTATTGAAATACATAGCTAATCTTGTTTTTTTTATAGGAATTATGAAAGGAATTTTAAAAATCAAGGAAGTTAAAAACTTATACTTTGCTAATTATTTGTAAAATTGCACTCATACTTGAGAAAAAATAGACTCTCAAAATACACTAATATTCAGAAAAATCATTCAGAATTTGCAATCTACTCTTAAAATGGAAGGACCATTTTTATCTACATATCATTTTAATAAATGGGGCCAGTCAATGCAAATAAGCAACAATACAAATGTTAAAATCAATCTCAAGAATAGACCCCGAGTCTTGAGAAACACACAATATATAATGAAGTCAAGAAATATACATTCACGCACTCTAATCTTTGCCAAAAATGTGATCATCTCTTCCTATTGTATAACTATTTAGAAATGTAAATGATGAATTACCAACATGGACTTGTTTTCTTTTCAGTTAACTAGCAAGAAAAATTAATTTAACCTGTTCATTAAAAAGCAAGGAATTCAAACCTAATCCACACCAAAGCGAGCAGGATTGAAGTCACGGTTAATAAAAGAGAAGCCCTTGAATTCTTCTTGATTTATAGAACGCACCACTTCTGAATTAACAGGAGTCAGGACCGGATCTTCTTTAGTGAATTCTGCATCGAAGTTTAGGGCATCTTTCTTGTTTTTCTGAAATTGTAACATTCAAGTTTACTTTATCGTTTAGTATAATATAAACATTCACACTATAGTGAAATCATTAAATTCCAGATTAGTAGTTTCTTTCTTATAAAAATGCTTTTGCAAATTTTCACATACAACATTCAAATGTTATTTTCTATAACTGAAAAACAAACTGTTACTGAGACCCAGTTTTTCGATTGTGGATTAAATTTAACTAGAGAACTATTCCTTGTATTTTTTGCAATAAGTTAATACATGAACAGAATTAATTTTAACTTACGATTTTGGGTTTAAATGGTGGACGTACACGTCGCTGCTCTAAGGCAACCCAGTCTATATCTCTAAAGAAAGAATGTGAACGTATGGCTGCTTCTAGGCCATGAGCGGGCACACAACCCAGTCTCTTACTGGGATTCTTTGTCATAAAACCTTTAAGAATACTAACAGCATCTTTACTAAGCCACACAGGATACAAAACATCATCATGCAAGATGGACTCAAATAAGTCATCCTCGTTGTCAGCTTCGAAAGGTGGTTGGCCCGCCATCATTTCATACATTAGTACACCTAGAGCCCACCAGTCTACACTTGCTCCATACTCAAGTTCTTGAAGAATTTCAGGTGCAATATAATCAGGAGTTCCACAAAATGTAGTTGTTGTAATACCATCCAAAATACCTTCTTTACACATACCAAAATCGGCTAATTTACAATGACCTTCTGCATCCAATAGAATATTATCTAACTTTAAATCACGATAAACAACACCATGTCTATGTAAAAATTGCAGAGCTAATGTTACTTCTGCTGCATAAAAACGTGCTCGTGGCTCATCGAATTTACGTGCTCGTTGAATTTGGAACATTAAATCTCCACCATTTACATATTCCATTACAAAGAATAATCGTTCTTTAGTTTGAAAACAAGAATGAAGTGCAGTTAGAAAAGGATGTTTTGCAGCTAGAGCTAGAATTCTTTTTTCTGTCATTGTACAATCGACATCATCATCTTGAATAATGACATCTTTTTTTAATACTTTAATTGCATAAACTTCTTCAGTATCCTTCTTCTCTGCCAACATTACTTTTCCAAAGCTACCTTTACCCAATACTTTTATAAAGTGGAAATCATCAAGTCCAATTTTTTGACTGCCAATACCAGAACGTTCAGAGTCTGCACCTAATAAAAGAAGAATTAAAACAGTATATAATTCTGTCGTTTTTCCCTGTTATAAATTTATATTACCAGATTCACTAGACATGTCATTCTGCATTTTCTCTTCCATAAGTTTAGTTAGTTTCTCTTCAGTAACATCTGAATCATCACCTGATGTAGCAGATTCACTTCCACCGTCAGGAGGACCATTATTACCACCAGGTCCAGAAACATATACGCTCCGATGTGAAGTTTGTTTATCTGGCGAAACACCTACAAGAAAAATCAACAGTATAACTCTATATATATTATATTTTATAATTTACAACATACCAATTGCTGTTAAGATTTCAGCCATTTGTTTAGTATTGATACCGCAATTATTAGCCACATTCTTTTGACAACGCTTGTGTACATTTAAAGAACATACTTCACATTGTAGACCTTGTTTAATCAGTCCATATAGGAGGGAACCACAGTGATCGCAGAAAGTGAACCGCTTATAATTGTGCACCACAAAACGATGGGGAATATTCACATTGAAACGAGTACTTTGTGAACTAGACTGTAAATTATTTAAAATATAAAAATAATAAAGTAATGTAATTATAATTCAAGTAAAGATATGCTAGTTTCCTAAATGTTTAAGTATGAGTAGGATGAGCATGTCAAATAAGCAAATGTATTGGTGTACAAAAGATGTTCAGAGTGCTGTAATGCTTAGATGTCAGGTTTATTGGCTGTATAAAGCATAGATTCTAGCGTGTTTTGATTTGTATGTTTTAAACTAAGATTTTAACTGTGTCTTTTGACTTATTGCATAACCTATTCAAGTTGAATTAGTGTTATGAAATTTGTGCACTCTCCTTTTTTATCTTGATATATACTTATGCTTTCAGCTGAGTGAAATCATACATAACACTGATTAATCAGCAACATATAACCTACAATTCCATAATTTTACAAATTACAAATGAATTCTATTTAAATGTTTGATTTTAATAAAAAGGTACTTTAGTTAAACTATTACTGTGTGATGTAAAACTTGAGATCATCTTTTGTTCTTGTCACACAACTAACAGTCCAGATACGCTCCTCTGTCAATAATAAATTTGGAGCGAATAAATGAACGTGAAAATTGAAAAATTAAAAAAATCCATTTTTGGAAATTTGAGAAGTTACAATGTTGCCATTATGCAAATCATTTGTATATTTTTATCACTCAATTTAGAAAGATGTGTTTAAAGAAAATATTGTTGAGATTATCAATATACCCTGCTAGATATTTCAGACACAACTCAATTAATGCCATTTTTATTGTTTAAATCATTAATTAAGAGCTCAAGTTTAAAATCAAGTCAAATTAGTAAGAAATATACTTGAATAGAAAATCTGGATTACAAAGCAGAAATTGTGGTATTCGAACATAACCTATGATAATGAGAAATTATATTTGTTATTGCTACAGATTTACAAACCTGTTGAGTACTAATGAAAATGATGAATTAAGTGATCAAGTAACTTTCTTAAAAACCAGCATATTGAGTAAAATGTGCTCAAACATTATAGGAATGGGCAGAATAGAAATAGCATTTATTTTTGGAGTTCGAATAACTAGATCAGATAAACATTGCCTGACTGACTAACCTGCTAAATATCAACCATGTTTCATTTAATTTGATACTAGTCTGATAACAAATAAAATGTGTAATTGCAGCCTGATAGTCATGGTAAACATATAAAATAAAATAATTATATATTGCTGAAGTATATTAAGTAATTAATTTGATATTGTTAGTTCCAAATTAAAATTTTGTAAATATGACAAAAAAGTTTAGTGCACAAACTCTCTATTATTACATTTCCACTAGAACTACAATACTATTAAACAAATTATAAAAAACATATTTTTAAGAATAACATAAAAACCATAAATTAAAAAAATAATAAATTTCGAACTTGTTTTTGTTGGAATTAGTTTTATAATCACTATGTAATCTTTTAGTTTAAATTAGAAATTAAACCACTCACTTTTTCCTTCATTCCAGGGCACTTGGTAACCACCAATAGATGACATCGTTTATGAACCACACATGTACAAACTGTTGGCAATATGATTCATTATAGTTACATATAGAACAGAAAGAAATAAAATAATAATAATGTAACACAAGTCAAATCAATAATTTTTTACTATACACAGGAAAGAAATTTATGTAGGTTATTTGAAAACAAATTAATCAAAGACGTTATCAATAAAATATTAATTTTACATTAAAAAAATTAGTTAAAAAAGATTTTTATATCAAAACGTCTAATTCATTTCATTACACAATTTAAGTGAAGGAAATGAATTCAAAATAATTTAATAAAAAAATGTTAAATATAGTACATATGCTACATTAAAATATAAATCTTCCTGTAAGTTCGCTTTTGTTTTTCTTCAATTATTACATGTTACTGTCAGTATTAACATCAACTGTGGTAAAAGTTAAAAATGTCATTAACAAAGTGACCAACCATTCTGACTTTGCTATCCCAATTAAAAAATGTCGAATCCTGCATCTCAAGATTATCAATCAATAAAACAATTGATTGCCTATATAGAATAGATAATTTAAAAACTTTAATAGGAATAGGTTATAAAATCATTTTCAAATATTTCTAGAAATTTCTTGTCAAGATACTTAACAAACATTTACTTATAAAGTCTCCATGTTATTTGAAGTTGTAACATGAACCTTCGTGCAACAAACAACACCCTGTAAAGTATTTCATTATACTACATACAGATAATGAGGCTGTACAATTTTCCTTAAAAATGCCATAAACCTTAAAGATCACAGTCATAAAGTACTATATGATATAAAGAATGACAATTTTGAGATTTTATATACTACTTGGTTAGAATTTCATTACTAGATTACATGATAACTGTTTTGTTTTTAAAGACGCAACAAAAATATAAAGAAAAAAGTTATTTCACGTTAACTTTTCATGAGAGTCAAAAATGCCTTATTATTTCCACATAGCAATACAGTGTGTCCCAATTTCGATGCTCACTAATGGGATCTCGGAAATTGTAAGAGATACAAAGTCGGTTAAATTAGAAAAGTTTTGGCTATTTTGGAGATCAGTTTGCTTATGCTTTTGTTTTTTCAAAAAAGTTCACGGCTTACTAGATATTTGCTAAAAACGAAATTATCTTATTTTTTTTAAATAAAAAGCATTTCCCACTTTGTGTCCCATGGCTTTAAACATATGAAAATCATTTATTTATGTCAGATAAATTACATTTGTTATGTAACAACTGCAAAAAAAAAACAAAGCAAAAGACGCTTTTAAGATAATTTACTGAGCATTCGCAGATAGCATCAACTAAGCATCTAATGCCCCATAAAAGCATATTTATTTTGTTTTAGCAATTTTTGCATAACAAATGAATTTCTTTGATAAAACTTCACGACTTTGTGTGTTAGATGTCATGGCACACTATGATGAAAAATGAATTTTACTTCATAACTCGGTAAAACAAAAGAATAGCTGTGTCAAACCATGTATCACTGAAAAGAATTTAAGGCGTGCAGTTCAGTAATATGGAAATCAAGTAGGTGTACCATTAGAAAAAATTTGGTTTTACGTTTCATCTCCGAAATAAAACAAACGACAATTGCCAAAATAATTTTTTTGTGTTTCAGAGTAAATTCTCTAACACTCCCTTTGCTGTTCTTTTCTATCGTTGCTCGTTCCTGAGATATTTCACTTAAAAAAAAATAAAATAATTTCGTTTTTAGCAAATACATAATAACTTTTTTGAAAAAACAAAAGCATAAGTAAACTGATATCCAAATCTTTTCTAATTTAACCGACTTCGTATCTCTTACAATTTCCGAAATCCCAATAGTGAGCATCGAAATTGGGACACACTGTATAGTTAATTTTTGTTTCTTACAAGTATTTAAACATGTAACATGAAGTAATTGCTATTATTCTCTCAACATTTTTCGGTTTTCATATTCAACAACTTTTCTGTAATACTGATGATGTTATTAACCAGTAAACTAAAGTTTCTGCAAATCAATCTATCAGACTACTATACCTGCTGTCTTTCTAAATTTTTTAACTTAAAGCAATAAAATACAGTAGAAATGAAACTAAACTTTATTCACTTTAGCAAGCAACTGTTAAATTGACATTTGTTTGGTACTACATGCATCAATCCTTATTAGGAAATTTCATTTTTTATTGTTGAAATCATTGAACGCCATGTTATTTAAAATTATAGTTTTATAAACTTCTAATGCCCGGTTTCTGAAAGCAATTTATCTAACTGATAAAGTTATGCATTCTATAAATCGCCAAAAGTCATTTCTCAAATGCTATTTTGTATTTATGGAACTGATATTGGCTTCACAAGTTATCGGAGCAAGTTGGTGCGATAAGTTATGTAGTGCCGGCGCATTCTACATCACTTGAGGTTTCTCGCAGCTTTTTTTCAATTACCGATCGCTAACAGCAGGTTACGTTTAAGATGAAAGTGCCAGTATAGAACGACAGCAGTGTTGAAAAACAGTTTCAAATTTTCACTTTTTTAAAGTATTTTTTGTTTTTCTAGTGTTGCAAGTGCAGTAGCCACCTATTGGTTTTTCTCGTAACTACTTAAGAAATCGATAGTTATAAAGTAGAGTACAATATTTTGAGCAACACTTAAGAAGTTTATCAGTTCCATAAAGTTATGCATCCAATAACTATATGATACACAACACCAGCTTTCAGAAACCAGGCATTATTTCACTATTTTCTCAATATTGTCTTTATTTAAAATTTTTATTTTGTTAAAAGGTCATATTTATTTCCTCTTAAAATCATAAATCATAGACGCTTTTGGAAATTAGTTATCAAATGCTACTTAACCTAAAACCCCATAGTAACTTTTTGTAACTAAATTCCAGGGACAGTCTGAAGAAAAGTCACATTAAATGGGTACAATCAAAAAATATTCAGAAATCTTGACACTGACAGTTGAATAGGGTACAGTTGATACTAAATCTTAAAATGTAGAATTTTTTGTTCTTTAGTTGTCAGTTTGCCGAAACTGAAAATGTGGGTTACTTTAGCTGCATTCACTGATTTGGATCAATTCAAATCACTTAAAAACGTTCATTTGACACAAGATCAGATTGCCCTCACCATGGCATTTACTGATTTAAATTACATTAAAGTGATCTTGCTATTTAAACAGTAATTGAATTAAGTTTGTTCTTGAATGTCAAAAACTTTAAAAAGAAATAAATTATCAAACATAATTTTGTTACCATTATTTGCTATTTTTGATAACTGAAAATTCATCCTATAAACCTATAATTCCTTCTGTGAAAATTTTCAAGGAGTGGGTGACATCTATTGGAAATTAAAAAATTGCACAATAGTGAAGAACATTGTTGCAACAACAGAAAATCATGTTGTCAGAAATAGTAAAAAGAAATTATAAGTTATCAGATCTGGAGATTTATTGTTAACTTTGACAATGCTGCTTGAACTATGGTTCACTATTAAATCACAAAACTTAACATCATCTGTTGGTTGATGAAAATCGCAAATTTGGTGTAGTAAATATAAAAAAATTAATGATGAAATTTATTATTTTGAATAAATAACATAGGTATATTAGTTCTGATTCTTCTAGATTCAAGTGACACTAAGTTACAAAGCAAATTAATATCATTGTAATTGTTTGAGGTTATGTTTATGTAAATACTTTAAATAGTTTTTATGTCATTATTTGCCAAGAAAACATTGAAATTCAAAATTGTGTTCTTATTCAAGTTATTTTATCGAAATAACAATTGGATAAGTTTAGGACAAAATGAAGTAAAAATAACAAATTTTGTTTGGTTTTGACAAAAATTGAACACATATGTCAAACATTCACTGTTTTCTTTTACATTGTTAAAATTCAAATTGCCCTCGATAACCTTTATAAAAGTTCTAAGTTAACAAGCTATACTTGTACTTTAAAAACTGTCCATAATTACATAATAGTTGAAAGAGTTAGTGTTGATTAAAACTACAGAGATGTCAATTGAATAGTGCTGCTGCTTGCAGATTATAACAATCATCTTTTATTTTGATAATATTCATGACTTATCGTTATTTTCTTCCTTCTCCAATTCCTAACCTAATAAACAGTTTGAACTATTAAATACAGTTCGCAGAGATTGTTCAGTAGTTATAGAAACTAGGTTTGGATGACATTAGTTCATCAAGAAAATGTAATTTAAAACTACTAGGGTTGTAGTTCATCACCAAAATATGCTTGGTTTGTCTTGCCCAGTGCTAACGAGCAACAAACTATGACAAGTATTAATAGTTGCCAAAAACTAGTAAATAAAAATTTTGTTAGCAAGCAACTTCCGTAGTGTGTATAAATTTAGAAAATGTTCTGCCTCATTATCTCAAAAACAAAGGCCAATCAGAAAAAAGTTACTTCATTTTTTTTGCTTAAAATTTAAATAATACCAGACAAGATTTTAATTTTTCGTCTTCTGGGAGATCACCTAGTATATCATCAGTTAACCATTTAGCTTCCAGAATATTCAGAAATATACAAAGTATCTCATTTAAAAATAATTGTTGCACAAAGACAATAGATGCTGAGATTCTTCTTCTCTCATAAAAGTACAAACAACTTTTTTCTTTTTGCTGCTACATATATCCTTAAAAAAATTGTGAGTTATAAGCTGGTTAACAACACTCCAAATCACCTTGTATTCTTGTTCTTTACATTTGCCTTTATCTAACTGCACTTTGGCCCTTGGTTTTTGTTAATTATTACTTTCATTATTTATTGTCAACTATTTCTACCCATAGTAGGTAGATCAAGAATGTGGTCACCCTGTTTGTCAATGATTAGATACAGATATTTAACTTTTCCCACAGTAGATTATCCTAAAATTATTATGTACAAGTCTTTTAATAAACAATTGATAAAACCCATTCAGACTTCAAATGTTTCATGTTTTATTTTTGATTTGAAGTTTATTATTCTACTATGCATTTCACTTTGAGAATATAGTACACATTCTGTTGGGGTTGCCAACCTTGACTTAAATAATGCAATTTCCAAGTAAAATTCAGATGTTTCCTAGACCACAATTAACTGTTTTTTTTTGTTTGTTTTTTCATTTCAATGCTACTAAGGGCAATCTAGCATTATGTAGGAATCAAAGCAAAATCTAAATTGCATAAAAAATAAGAATTGAAGTAACTTTTTAATAAAAAAATTTTTTTGTCCTAATCTTCAAATGTATTTATTTTATAAAATGTAAGCATTTCAATTTTGTCATGTAGTACTGTACAACAATAAGTGCTACTACCCGAATTACTGGATCATTTAATAAAACAATTAGCATATAGCAACATAATAAGACACAATCGCTTTAGTCATTTTATTTAAACATTTTTGCCTAATTCTGTTATTTTTACATATAAAGAAATCATTTTAATTTATTAATTAATTAATCAAATGATTTCATAAGACTTACTTTAGTATCACCGCATCCAGTACTATAAACTCAGTGTGAAACCAACAGTAGATTAAACCTTTATTGCATTTAAACATGATTACCCATAAATGAGATATTGCAATAATGTAAACAAAGCAGATTATATTAATATATACATAGTTAGTAACTCCTAACAAAATATTTTGTCTTAATAAGTAACAACCCTATGCAGCATCTATAATATACATGTATAACACATCTAATACAAAATAAATGTTTTAATATAATATCCACAACCTGCGTTTACATAAATATACTATTATTACATTTAAATTTTCTCATTTTTAATATGGACAAATAGACCCAATCACCTCCCATTACCACAAAAACACATATAAAATTAAAACAAGAAAAATGTTAGATCGAGATGAAATTACGCCCATGTAATTCTTATTTTCCATACTAAAGTATGAGAAAATTATACAAACAAAAATTATTAAATCAATAAAATTAAATAAATAAAAGGCAGAAACTTACAAACAAATTAAAAAAAGCAAGAGACAGCCATGCCACTTTGGTGCTGCAAATTAAAATAAATAGAATTAATGGAACAGAAGAAATTTAAAATCATGAAAATATTTTTATAACTCTATATATCATGCGTGTATAAAAGATGATACCATGAAGATGTTAGCCTGATATATACAATTATTTCTTGATATCGCATCTTAAAATTCTATTTTTGACCTTTTGAAAACATATTGAGTAAATTGATTTCAAGAACATTAGACAAAAATCGTAGAGCTTCATTTCATGTTATGTACAGCTATTATTAGTACCTCAATAATTTACAAATATCCCCCCACCCTCTCTTTAAATGTTTCAGGGTTAAGTGTACAGTGCATTTCTATTAATTAAAGTAGGCAGTGATCAACATATACAGTTATAAGCAACATATAAGCGTGCAATGCGATTCAATTTAATTACCTTGACATTGATAGCCTTGCTTGCCCAATCCCCTGAAAAACAAGAACCACCGTTACACACAACTGGTGCACCCAGGATTAATAAAAACAAAACAATCAGGATAACCTATGTGTATACTAGATAATTAAAAACAGAATTGTTATATTTTTAAAAAATGATTTTTTTAACATTCTCAAAAAAACATGTCCCCCCAAGAAACAAACACAAAAAAATGGTTAGTAAAATTAGTCATTTTTCAAAGCAACTGCGTATACTTTAAAAAATAACACCTTTTGTACCTACCATATAAATTCTCGGCAATGCGAACAAAATGTCGGTTGTCGCAGGAATGTAGCCATAAACTTATGTCCATTAACTTGATGCACTCGACGTCGCATTGCACCTCGTCTACGATTGAAACCTTGCCTTTCTTTAAATTCTCGTGGTTTAGCGCCATATTCTTAAAAGAGATAAGCAAAATTATTATAAATACAATCAAGATATTCTGCAATATTCATACCATTTGAAGTTAGTTTCAAGTCTATACGAACATGTAATTGACCCTTTGGCTCTAAGTTTACCTAAAAAGAAAATTTGAATGAAAAATCATCAATTATTTATATTTATAACGTAAAAATAATTAGTATCAAGATATGGCTAAAAGATTGATTAGTTTCATCAAGGAACTATCTGCTTAGGTTAAGTTAGTTCCCTTAGTTTGACCAGATCAAATAAATTGCACACAAAAAGCAAATAATAGACCTTTACAGCAAATTACAGAATTGACTGCAGTAGATAGTACAGTTTTCATAAAACTTTCAATTTTTTTTTTGAAATTTTTATTTTCACTAATTCATGCGAAAAATCAAAATAAATATTTTCTGCCCGACTATGGCATCCCTATAGCTAATTTGTGCAGAATCAAAGAAATGCTAAATTTAATATTGTTAAGGCCTAAGATGATTAGCATTTAAAGGAATGGTTTTACTGACACTCATTGATGGACGACTGACTAATTTTGACTCGTCATTGCCTTTGATGTCTACTTAATATTGATTTCCTTCATTTTACTGTTGATCATATTTTTTTGAACTTATTTTCATTAAATATCTGTTGTCATGTAAGATTTTGTTTGTCATGGATGAAAAGGAAATATCTAGATCAGTGCACCAAGTGAAGAATTTCTACTTTGTTCATAAAGGTGAGGTACAGTGGTTGATATATTGCAATTTAAGAAAAAACAAGTGAACTTCACTGTTGGAATTTTTAAGATTAATTACTGTCATCTTATAGAGACTGTATCAAGTCCAAAATATTAATTTTACAGAAAAGCAATTTGAAAAATTATTTTGTAAAGTATATTTTAACATAGTTCACAAATGGCTAATTTCATAACGAGCTATGATAGAAATCAATTGAAACAAACGAATAAAAGGCAATTCATTTTCAAGTAACTTAACATTCTTAACCCAATCTTGCTAAATTTGGACTTAACATAATCTGCCTCTGGGGTACCAATGCAGATTATTATAATTGGCTTCAAAAATAGCAAAGATATTGACTTGTTGCACCTATTGCAGGACACACAATATGAGTAATTTTGCCTTACTTATAAGTTTAATCGTGCCAATAAATATGTTAACTGTTGATAACATTATGTATGTATTACACCTAATTTCAGGAATATTTTTTGAAAGACAAAATATGTGCCATACTATGTTGTTTCTGATGCTCAGTTTTGTTATTAGGTGCATTCCATAGACTAGCAATTCATACTGCAAACTGCATATACCACTATTTTGCTCTAAGATCTCAATAAGCTGTTCACTGGAGCACTGACTTGTAGAGCATTTCTTTTATGCTGAGAATAGCTGGTAGCCCAGTCCAACAGAAAATAGCAACATGTTTTTAATTACAGTTAGGTTTGCAATGAAATTTTGGTTAGGTTTACACAATTGACTTTTACATTCATTGAACAGCTTTATCGTGAGAATGACAAACAACAGTCGTATCCTTCGATAAATTTGTTCAGTGATTGTAAAAGTGGGGGCTAAGAGAAATAAAAAAAAATAGCACATGGTGTAATTTATTAAGCATAAATCGATGTATTAGGATGTTACTCATATGTAGTGTTATTTATTTATGTTTAGCAGCTGTGGAATGCAGCTCAATAATAATGTTTTTTTATTCGACATGTTTTTGCCATATTTATACCATCATATAACCAAACTTTACTCCTTACACTTGTAGTTTTGCTAGGTGAAGCCACTTCACCTTCATCTGACCTTATCCCAGAATTTCGAAATTACTCGACAGCAGGAAATAGTTACAAATCAATTTATTTTTATTTAAATAAATGTTAGGTGCTAATGTTACCAACATAGTAATTCATAATTTTCATTCCAACTCAATTAAAAAATCATAATCATTTTTGGTGCGATTAAAGAAGAAGCAAGTCAAAGTTAGCCATGCATGACTATGTGGCAACACTGTTAATGCAGCAGACAGCTGTTGACAGTTGTGACTTGCGAGGTTATGTTATGTTATAGGTAAGAAAAAGAAGAAGAAAAGAGCGTAGCTAACTTTAACTTGCTTTTTTTGATCGCATAGTGTGCAACTTGCTACGGTTATAAATAAATACAAATTAAATAGAAAGACTAACCAATAAAGTAGAAATTTAAGAAATGACATTTATCACTAAATAATTTTGAACTTTTTTGTTTTTCCACACTTTTCTAAAATAAATTATCTACAACTGCACTTTTCTATAATCTAGAATGATCCATGGATAATAATGACTTAATGAATATCTCTACATCCTGCATCTGTTACAGATTGAAATTTAAACTTAATAAAAGAAAGTATTCTTATAAACTATTCCACATAAAAAGAAAATTCCAGCAAATTTAACTGCATTAAAAATTGCACATGTGCAATATTGAAGGTAGGTATAATCTATGGCTTTCAAGTGTACATTATGTTTACAAATAACGTTTCTGTGGTCAAAATTCCCTCATTTATTCATACGTCAATGTTGAATCAGACCCAGCATGAATAAAATCACAATTATTTTAACCGTTATTAAAACTATTAAACCAATGAGGAAACACTTTCCTGTTTGCGTGAATTTTCAAGGTTTATTAAAAGACAAATTTAACCGCAAGTTTAGCAAGCTTAGTTATTACATCTATATGTTATCGCCTATCGTTTATACCCAGTGATTTTATAAAGATTTTGCTTATTTCGTTAATATCGAGAAAATTAACGTAAAACGATAGTAAATTATAAATAAATTCCGTAGAAGTTTGCATTTGACAGATAAGGTGGATCAAAAGGAATAGAAGGAGGTGGGGGCGGGGAGCGGCAATAACCATTATCATCGTTACCCGGAAAATGGGGTACAGGTACTCACCCAAAAGTCACCCGCATCCTTATCCCTATTTAGTAAATCTTCAAAGGGAATACTGCAGTTTGCGACGAAGTCGTCGGGCGGAATAGAAGCATCATGGAACACCGTGAGGGTCAACGTCTTGGCATTTTCCACTTTTTGCTCGAAATATTCGTTCCACACTGGATCGAAAGTCTTCTGCTTTGTCGTGGACTGAGCCACGTGTGTCTCGTCCACATCTATTGTTACATACGGGTCGATTAGCTGCTCTTCGAGTTTTCCAAACGTCATGTTGTGTCGCTTTTGGAAGTCCGTAGGCCTCAATCCAGAAGCCTCGCATATTTTCACTCCTACCGTCCCAGTAAACATTTGAAACTATTGCACTGCACAGCACACACGACACGATGTTCACCAGCACAACCGAGCCCGCGTTATTTCTCTACTACATAAGGAAATACTAAAAATTACTTCCGAAACTGCATCTTTCTTGACAGACATGAAGGTCGACTTCGGTTTGCATAAAAATTTCCGAGCTCGCTTTCCCACAATCCCTTGCTGCGCATGTACTAGTAGATGGATTTGGCAAAAGGTACCGCTAGTTCATTAGAAAAATGACAACGTTGCCGCATTTAAACCATCAGGATTACAAAATGAATCATTTTATGATTTTGCAGATTGATAATGTTTTTTGCTTTAATTCTTTGATGTTTTGCTTAATCTGATTTTTTTTAATTGAAATAATACAGTTTATAAGATTAGAATGTTTCAAAACTATGTATACAAGATGTTACAATACACGTGCCGCACCTGTCCTCTTGCTCATATAATAATATCCATCACGGATTAAGAAATAAACTGCTTTTCTTTACATAGACATCAAATTCAAAAAGCAACAACTGAATCCAACCTCAAATACAAACGGTTGTAGAATAGTCTTTAAAACGCTGCGAAAAATTTTTGTTTTCTGTGGGAAAGAAATCACTGATAGTTGCTGATGCACTTGCTGACTGCTCCTGACCACAACCAGTGAATGCAATCAGTGTCAAACATAACCTAAATTCTAATTAATTTAGGTTATGCTCCTGTCATAAATGAAATGTTGGCAGCTTTTACAATTTTTGGTAGGATTTTTGAGTTTTTGCTTTGACCAAGCAGTCTAACAAATTATCTTGTATTTTCTTAAATATCTAGTCTACTTTGATGCTTTATGTTTCTAAATCTGTGCTACAGAATCACATAAATAATAACCTCAAATTTGTATCGCACAACAGGCAGTCAATTGTTGTTACACTGTCAAACCTGACCATCTAAAAACTTAAAACCGAAGATATATGGCTATAAAGTAAAGAGCTACTGTAAAAGGGCTAAATATAGCTCCGTGTGCAGGTTAATTGCTCTTTTGATTTTGATTGGATGAGATACCACAGTGTTGTATTCTTTTTACAAAACACTGACTGTAATACTTTAAACTTTTAAACGCAAATTAAAGTGAGGTATAATCACCTAGCGGATTGCGTTAAACTAAATGAATGCTTGTGGTCTATTATTATTATTGTTGTTGCTATCGCTCAAATATCCTAAAGAAATATTACTATTTGGTTACTTGACAACGCTGCATTTGAAACAGGTGACAAAATTGGTAAACGTCAGGTTAATAAATGTAGGTCAATTTCG
This sequence comes from Ignelater luminosus, assembly GCA_011009095.1. Lineage (NCBI taxonomy): Eukaryota > Metazoa > Arthropoda > Insecta > Coleoptera > Elateridae > Ignelater > Ignelater luminosus. Next base: position 62,610 of record VTPC01002247.1, read on the forward strand.
AATTATGAGGTTAGGTTCTCACTTTGCGATTATTTTTAGTGCTAGAATATTAAGTGTAAAATGTGAATATTTATTTGCATATACATCATACGGTAAACAATAAACACAATGGTGAGAATTCTTAATACGTCGCGGTTACCACGTCTTGCAAATACAGTTTTGTATGAAAAAAAGTGGCTAACAACATCTGCAAAACCGAATATTCAAGAAACTGTTACTATTAAAGATAATACTTATAAACGGGATGATTATACGAACGTGACGGATAAAATTATTTCTTTAGTGGGACGTAATTTACATACAACACCAAAACATCCATTATCATTTGTACGACAGAAAATAGTGAATTATTTTTATAAATCATTTGTTAATGCAAGAGGAAATCCAATATTCTCTGTGTATGACAATATATCACCTATTGTTACTGTTGAACAAAACTTTGATAGTTTACTTATACCAAAGAATCATCCATCCCGACAAAAAAGTGACTGTTATTATATAAATCATGACAATTTATTGAGAGCACATACAACAGCTCATCAAGCAGAACTTATAAGGTCTGGCTTGGATAACTTTTTGATAGCAGGTGATGTGTATCGCAGGGACGAGATTGATCGAACGCATTATCCAGTTTTTCATCAGTTGGATGCTGTTCGATTAAAAACTAGAGATCAGTTATTTCCTAATGATGATGTCTTAAAGATATTTGATAATAAAAACAAGACATGTATAATCAATGGACAAGCTAAGCAGGATTGTCATACCTTGGAAGCATGTAAGTTAATGGAACATGAATTAAAGTCAACACTAGTTGGTTTGGCAAAAGAATTATTTGGAGAAAATACTAAATACCGTTGGGTAGATACAACATTTCCTTTTACGCAGCCATCTTGGGAATTAGAAGTATTTCACAATAATGAATGGTTAGAATTGTTAGGATGTGGAATCATGATTCAATCGATTCTAACTAATACAGGTGTTACTGATAGAATCGGTTGGGCCTTTGGTTTAGGTTTAGAACGAATTGCTATGTGTTTATATCAGATACCTGATATAAGACTATTTTGGTCTATTGACAGTGGCTTTCTTAATCAATTCAATACTGAAGATGTAAATAAAAAAATCATTTATAAATCAGTAAGTCAGTATCCTCAATGTACAAATGACATCAGTTTTTGGTTGCCTCAAAATAAATCATCTCCATATGCCAGTAATGATTTCTATGATTTAGTTCGCAGCATTGGTGGTGATATAATTGAACAAGTTATGTTAGTTGATCAATTCAAACATCCTAAGAATGGAAAAGAAAGCCATTGTTATAGAATTATATATAGACATATGGAGAAAACCTTAACAAATTCAGAAGTTAATGTTATTCATAAACAAATTGAAACAGCTGTTAGAAAACAGTTGGGAGTTACTGTAAGATAAAAGGATTTTATTGTAAAGCTTTTGTAACTGTAAATAACTTACTTATTAAATATCGATTTTATAAATGTTGCAAGTTATTGAAATTTCACCTTTAAAAAAGTATTCTGTAGTCATAAATAATTTTGATTAAGGCTGATGCAACATTGGATCTATAGTGTAGTCTAGCCAAAAATAAAGCTACTTCAGCCAATTGTAACCTTTTTAAAAGTTGAGACTCAGACACAGATTATGAATTATGATTGGCTAGAGTAATTTTCTTAGTTTCAAGTTTGCTTCATATTAAGATAATAATGAATAATTGATCTTATCATAGGTATGGATACAGTAGTGCTCGCTTTTGCATTGTTATTTCACCAAACATGTTTTTTGTCATCAATATTCCTACTTCTTCCTGACAAAGTCTTTCTAGATGTTAAAAACCATATAGTATTTCCTATGTGTGTGTATATAAGGTAGTTAAAAAGTTGGTGGTAAAAACAGCATATTGGGAAGGTCATTTTGAGCAAAGAAGCCTTTACCAACACCCAGTCCATCACAGCTCACTGTACTGGAACTCAACCACATGCCATATTCATTTTCAAATTTTTAGAAAATGTATTCAAAACAATAAAAAAAATGATGGGCTGTTACATGATCCCTGCGTCACTTGGTAATTTCAAGTGGGAAAACAATCTCTATAAAGAGATGATCTACGTAAGAAAAGTGATGTTCAATTGTTATTTTCTAATTGTAACCTTCTCATCTACATAATTATAAGAAATGTACTCAAAAATTTGACCTTGTGATCTGTACAAAATGAGTAAGATCTGATGTTAAAAAGATATCAAAGGTAATGTATTCCTTAATTTTATCTTATAGAATCATCTTTTAGCACTTCTTAAAGCTATTCAACAAGATCTGAAGGTTCATTTATCTTGAACAAACACATTCTAGAAATTACCTGTTAGTATAAAAATCACTGTCTGAGGACAGTGTTGCAGTTGTAAATTGACTATATTGGAGACTCTTTTGGTTTCGATATTATTGCTTTCTGCACCTACTGAATATCAAAGTTTAATAATTATAAACACTGTAAATATGTACTCAGTGGTTTGATTTTCGCCTTTAAAAGAAGGCATGTGACATGATCTAAAGGACATCTATCGATTGTTGTTAATGTCTTGTCAGATATTATTGTGCAACACAACATAGATTAATCATTTTTTAAACTTTTTTTAAATCAGATTCAATAGTTCTTATAAATAAGACCTAATTTACAATTTTAGTAAGTTTTTTTTTGTTTATGTGATATTTTTCCTTCATGTAGTAGCCCTTAGAAGTAGTAGCCATATAAAACAAGTCATTGAGTCACAGATTGGCAAATGTGGCAGGTCTCTGTTGGGTCATTTGTACTTGTAGTGCTCTAAGATATTTGCTGCTTGCTATTGTCATGTCTGTTATTTATTTTTGTACATTTGCTTATTGTTATTAGATATAAGAATTTATGAAATTTAATGAGTTCATGAGCCATTCATTAAAATTATTCATTGTTTAAGTAATTAAAAACAAATTTGCTAATTTTTTCTTAATTAATAAATGAACAATTGAATTACTTTTATTTCTCAGTAGATTCTCTAATGATTAGCACTTTTAATAGTAATTTATGCAACAAGTGCAAAAAGTGACTATTGCATGCGATGTGAAAATTGTCCAATGAGGCCATAGGCTGAGTTAAACAACACATTAAGTGCAATAACACTTTCTGCACATATGGCATACACTATTTTTTCTAGGATAATTTAATGAAATGTCCTCTCTTGTTTAATTTGATAATAGCTGTGTTGACATTTAATTTCCATGTTATACATCTAAGATAGCATGTGTTCAGTTTTCATAACAACAAAATAAGTTTTTTAGTTATAAAATAAATAAAAGTAGAAAAATCTACAACAGCAAAATTTTGTGATCAAAAATCATAACATCATTTTTGTAGTTTTCGTTTTATAACACTGGTTGTTATTAGCAATGTGCAATAAAAATTTAAAGTTACTTTCTGAATTAAAAATCTATAAATAATGAGTCATTTTTTGAATGATTATAGAACAATTACTTTTAATATACAGCTACAAAGCCAAGGGTTATTCATATGTATATCAGTTGCCTGAGATTTTACAGAACATGAGTAATTTCTAATAAAGTGATTCATAAATACACCAACAAGGCTCCTGAGCTGATTCCTCTAGTTAAAATAACACAAAATTCATATGGACCATGATACAATAATGCATGGTTTTCTAGATATCAGTGGTTAAAGAGGAAACCAATAATTTTTATTCAATCAAGGGTCACTGTTTGATGTAAATTCTGTATTTCAAGAATGTTTTGCAAGTGGTTAAACTGGAGGACACTGTTGCTTTTTTGTCATAACTTTTTTATTTTAATAGATTGATAGGAAATTTAAGATCCCTCATACCTATGGTAAACATAAGGTACTCTTGTTTCATGGATAATTTGTGCGCTATTTTCGAATTATGACCACTTTTTTAGGAACCAATCTTCCTGCTATAATAGTCTTCTGTAGATGGTTTCAGAAAATATTTAAAATACCCATCAATGTTCAGATGAGAATCCACACATGATAATTCACAATTATTCATCATTCACATAAACATGGTACAGAAAAGTGGTCATAACCTGGAAACAGTGCACATTTTCAATATAAAAGAAGAATACCTTATTTTTATCATAGATTTATTTATCAAAATCTTTAAAAAAAGGCAAGAGTGTCCTCCAATTAAATCAAGTTTAACCACTTCCACACATTCTTGAAACAGAATTTCCATCAAATTGACCCAAGATCGAACAAAGATATCATTCAAACATCAAACGCCGAAATAGGATATTGATTCCTTTATAATTTATAAATTAAATTAATAATTTTTTATCTCCTCTTTAACTGTTGATGTTTGAAAACCCATGCATTATCGAATCGTGGTCCATATGAACTTTTTTGGTTATTTCAACCAGAAGAATTGGTTCTCAAGTGATGGTGTATTTATGAATCACTCTGTATAATTGACAATGTTGCACATGACATCACGCTATGGTAACAGGTTTTAGTCATTCTCATAACTTGTGTATATGCTTTAACTAAATAAGTGATCTTTATAAATAAATTGTAACTTATTTGACCGATTGTATGCACATGTGCATCTATAAATGTGCTTGTCAAGAATAGGTCCCCAGTTCATTTAATTAATGGCATAACGTCGCTTTTAAATCTAGTTGTGTACTATATCAGAAATTATTGAGAATTGCAGAAGTTTTTGAAATAGAAAATGAATTTAAATACCCATTCAGGTCAAAATTCCAAAAAAAAAGAAATATTTTGTTACATCATTCTTAAAAATGTTTAATTTAACATGAATAGAGAGCTTTTAGAATTAAATTACTTATTAGAAACTGAATTTAAACTGACAGATTCAGGGCTAGTTGCACAAAAGGAATTAAATCCATTGTCACATTTGATTTTGAAATAAATCAATAAATCAGAAAATGATCTTCAAATTTTAACAGATCAAATCAGAAAATTTCAAAATCAAATGTGATAATGAATTTGATTTCTTTTGTGCAATCGGGCCTAAGAATCAGATATGGGTTGCATTGCAGTAATCATTTTGGTTTATAAATCAATTTTAACATTTTTAATGATTACTAAGTTGGAGATACCATTGCACTAACACTTACACAGGTAACAACATTGGTTGTATACTTCCAACTGTTCTTGATAGTATGTAACTGGGAATCTACTGCCTATTGAATATACAATATAATCTCTAAATTGAATCTTTTTTTAACTGTGATGCCATTAAGATACCATTTTGAAACTTTGCGAATTCATAGCTAAATGCATATCCATGATTTTTCAAAATTTTAAAAATTGATGTTCTTGGGAAATTCAAAGTATAAGATCAATGGCTACTTGATCCAAAATTCCCCAGATCGGTCATGCAACATATTATATGGAAACCCTTTCTAAGAGTTTTCCAATACCGCAAAGTACAGTTTTCTATCTTAATTGAAACCAAAGATATGACCATTTAAAGTTAGCAAGGCAGGCAATTGTTTAATTGGCTTTACATGTGACAGTTGCAACGAAAAGTCAAATATTGCCTAAAATAATAAATTCTTGGTATACAGGGTGTTTTATTAATAATTGGAAATATTTTAACTGTAGATTCCTGAGCTCAAAATATTAAGATTTAACCCAAATCACTTAAATAAAATGTGACTCCTTCTGAGTTACAGGGTGTTTTATTTAAACATTTAAAAACTATTTGTACCCAGTACTTTAAAACTACTTGACATATCCTTGTCATACTTGGCAGGAAGTGTAGGTACTGTACATCCTACTAAATTATGTTAAATAATCGTTTCTGGCTACTGCCAGAGGCGTACGATAGGGTCAAGTGAATGGTTGACCCTTCCCGAATTCTACGCCACTGGCGGAATTGCCATTTTAACACAATTTTTCGATTCTCCAATACTTTCTATGTGAATAACATACTCTTCATTCATAGCGATATAGTCATTATTTTTCGAGATATTTAAAGTTGAAAATGAAGCAGCACAGTTATTTTGATTTTAATGTGAATTAATTATGTCGGTGTTTTTGGGTCATAGGATTGCGTTTATTACGCAAATGAAACTTTAATCCCTATTAACAGAAAAACATAATGTTATTTATTGAAATTTCTTGAAACAAATAAATGCATTCAACATTTAAAAACAAATTGTAGTTCAAAATGGCAATTCTCTAACAGACGACGCAGTACCTATATGTTTATTTTTGCGGTGTTGCCAGTTATCTGTCTTCAAAGTTGCTTGCAACCTTTATTTTGGGAGTGCATACAAATTTTATGTGTGCGTTTACGGAAAGGAAGCCAGAGGTCATCGACCCTTTAAAGCTCATGCATTAAATTTTTCAGAAGTTTTCGATTTTAAATTGTGGGTTACAATAAAAATTGGAGTTTATTTTTAGGTTGGTTTAAATGTTGTTACTGACTGTATGAATTTTAAAGCCAATCAAATCAAATAAAAAAAAATTTATATTATTGTTTTATTCATATTAAGTAGTAGTAGATAATACAATCGATTAAGTAATCGATGTTGTTTTTAAAGAAGTTTAGAGGTCCTGGAGAAAAAAAAAGAGAAAATGCTTTTATTTTATTAAAATCAATGCTACATGGGTTATTTATAAAAATGCAGGGTGTGGAAATTTCAAAACAAAAAGCTAATATTCTCCTCGCTAAAAAAATATCTAGCAAAATACATTTATTAATGATTATTGTTCAACTAAAATAAAGCACAATGCATAAAATTTAAACAACTAGCTTTTAGTATTTCAAACCTAGAAGATTCAAAAACCTGTGGTAAAAACAACAATAATCATTGAAACAATCATGTACATACACCTAACTAAAAGCACATTTTTATTTTAAAGGTTGTTGTAATAATTAGCAGCGTGACCAGAAATTTATGTTTGGGGGAGGGAGCTTGTCAAATTATGATCAAAACAAATGGTTTTGATAATAAAATTTGAAAAAAAGTCGAACTTTAAACTTTTGATTATTTTACTGCGTCAGTTAAATAACATTTTTCTAAGAGAAGGTGTCACAGAAGTACTAACATTGAATGCAGGTCATTACCTACCGTTTATTCGCTGTCATCGTGAACCGTGCGAGGTTTCCCCGTACAGTTTGTTATGGCAAAGCGTGCGAAACTAAAAAAATCGACATCAGAGCCAATCCAGGTGACAAACAATTTTACAAAGGGTAACTACGATGAATTTGTCTTACAGTTACGGAATTATTGGTTCTCAAAAATGCGTGGAGACAGATTAACTTTCGTCTGCGTTTGTCAAAATATCAAAAACTCTGTACACAACATTCAGCATCAGGGAAGACAATCTGAATCGCAGTTATATTTTCATAAAATGTACTTCACTGCTGGATTAAACTTTTAAGCACTTATCATGTTAAAAGTATTTTCATTAATTTTTGCTTCTTTTGTATATTTCTTCTTTGTTTTGTTTGTTACTTTATTTGTTTTGTTTGATTTTAATTTCTTTCGTTTCGTTTTTCTTTTATTAAATTGTACTTCATCATTAATTCTTTTCGTACAATTAGTACTTCAAAATATATTTGATAAAATTCGGGTAACTTTATTTTCAATAATTAAATAATTTAGATTATTTTCGCAAGCAGGTACAAGAGATATTCTAAATGACTGCTACTTGAATAATTAAATCAATAAACGTTTTTCGTTTTGATAATAAATGTAAAAATGTTTAGTCAGTACCCAGTAATCATAATTTTAAAAATAATGAAAAATCAATGTGTTTTTAATTTTTCCCTGGACATTTGATCGTGAATATAAAAGTAAACCTGAGTTTCTTCTAGCAAGATTAATTTATTACTAGTCGCGGAAATCCGCCGTTTCACCTCTAGGTCCTCGCTCGGCCGCTCTGCGGCTCCGATCGAGGCTGACGCCTGCGGCGTCGCTTCGTCGCGCTTTCGGCACTCCGACCCTTTCTAAGCCTCTTGGACTTAAAAGAGTGTGACCGCCTTCGGCCTTCGGCGGTCCACCGATCGGGCTCGCTTTCGTTCACAAATTCATCGCAGGCAACAATACCCTACGTATCTAAACTATTACGTACAGTTTGCCAATTGGCAACACTGCTTTGTGGTAGCCTCTTTGCTCACGTCTGTGAAAGTAATCTACTTTGTATAATTCCAACTTTATACTGCCATTAATAGATGACGCCAGTTCCTAAACGTCAATTAACTAGTAAATACGTAGAAAGAGATGAATAGAAGGCATGCAATTTTCTGTCTCCTAAACCCCAGCCTTAAGTAGTAAATGCTATCAATGCTATGTGATTGCAATGAAGTACTTGACAATTTCATAGCCAACTTAGTTTATGTGTATAACCAAATACTACACCACAAATTTTGAAATTTTATTCAGAATATGGTATAAAAACGAAAAAACTGATAACAAAAGATTATTAAGCAAACATTTACCTCCATATTAATGATAAAAATATATTGTTAATATTTTGTATTTCCACCCTTAGCTTTAATAACTGCCCTACATCTATCGGGCATACTAGATATCAATTTTTGTATATACGCAGAGCTTATTTCAGTTTTCCACACACGTCTTATTGTGCTTCTAAGGTCTTCTTTAGTTTTCGGATGGTTTTCAGTAATAGCTCGCCCTATTTCATACCAACAATTCTCAATCGGGTTGAGATCTGGACTATTACCGGGCCAAGTTAGGCAAGAAACTTTTTGTTTTTTAAGAAAATCTTGCACCTAGACATAAATCAATAATAATAAATTATTAATTAATGCTTTAACTTTATTATTATAGCAAAAAATACCTTCTTGACTCTGTGACATGACGCTGAATCATCTTGAAAGATTCCACTTTTCAACCTTCCAAAATGTCGTTTTATTGTTGGTGTTAAATGTTCCTTTAAAACATTTATGTATATTTCAGCATTCATTGTGTCACTTACTAGATATACACCCCCACACCATTTGATATGAATCAAATTTAATTGTTTGTTTCAAACACTCTGGTAGGAATTCTTGAATACCATCTGACCTGTGTAGATTAAATTTTGATTCATCTGAAAATACTACCATATTCCATTGACTTTCTGTCTATTTGACATGTTCTTTTGCCCATTTTAATCGAGCTGCACGCATCTTTTTAGTCAACAAGGGCTTCTTCCTTGGCCGATAGGCTTTTAGATTATTTGAACACAATCTACGACGAATTGTTCTTGTACTAACTGACGGACCAGCATGTTTTATCCATTTTTTCCTTAATTCAGTGGAGGTTGCTTTTCTATTTTTAATAGCCAGTCTTTTTAAAACACGATCTTGTTTGTCAGTAGAAATCTTCTTTCTTCCACTTCCTTTTTTCCTATCCACGGTCCCAGTATAATTTTTTTTTTTTATTAATGCTAATGCAACACTTTTTTTTCGCGGAGTTAAAGGAGCCATTTCCACAACGATTTAATAACAACTACAACTACAGCAACAATGATATTGTTTTCTTGGATATATAGACTTGATTGTAATAAAACAAAATAGGTCAGAGGCTACTATGTTATAGGTAATTAAATTTTAATACCAAATGCTTTAATATAAAACAAGAAACCCAATAATTCAGAATATGGGGTATGTGCGTTTTTTTTGTCCACTACTGTATTACATACAATTGTCCCAGGATTTGCCTACATATAGAGAAAGAACATTTCTTTTTTCTTACAACACCTACTTTAATTTTCTTCATAAATTAATTGGGTGTTCAATGGTGGACAACATTTTACAGTCGTTTCTTGGACTATACATAAGTTTATTAACATTTTGATTCACAATAACAAGGGGTTTTTGAATAATGTAGGTTAAACAAATGGTAACATGATTGCATAGCAGTCAGTCATCTGATTGGTTTTGTTACTATAGAGATAACATTATCATACTATAAAAAAACAGTTTGTTAAAACTTTTTATACTGTAGCTTTTGGGACATCCTGTATTATATAATCAACTTCACTGCGCCATATTCACCACTCCATCCAATCCAGTTCTAAAACCATCTTGAATAAGAATTGATTTTAGCTTAACACAGTTTTAAACAAAATTAATATATTATCTTTCTTAAAAATAAGTTTTAGTTAAAAGTACACTGTTTACACATAATATTGTTTGTGGAATATCTTATTTGAAAAGATTTTATACTATTGCCAGTATTGAATTATGTTACCATAGTAACTGAAATAAATAACTAACAGCTGTTAAAATACCTTACAAAATTTTAAAAATGTCTCAACCTTTTACAAAGATAAATAGTAAAGCTTTATTTGAAGAATTACAATCTGCCATAGAAGAGGATAAGAGATATTGGATTCAGAATGATGCTAAAATAAGAGCTTCTACCACAGCAAAGAATTATGATGAATTTCGGTAAAGCTGTTTATTATTCTTACACGATACAACTTGAAAATAATTTTATTTTACCTTTTAGTGAGACTGTAGCTGCTGCACACTTGATGTCACTTACAAAAAAAGATATGGCCAAAAAAATACAAACCTGGAACAGCACAGTTCGCAACTCCTCACAAGCAGAATAAAAACTACATATAACTATTTCGAAACATTTATTTAAAATAAATGCATAACACAAAGTTTTTATTATTAACGTCCCTCAACCTTTTAAAGCGAACCGTTGTAAGAAATCCTCAAACTGAAATAATTCTGAAAACTTTCTAGTTAGTCTTTTTTTATTAAGAATAATAACAGTAAAGCAGCTGATAATAAACACATAAATATTTGTTAATAATAGCACTTACTGATAGATGATATCATTTTATGAGCAATTGAGATAATACAAATTTTTTAGTCATAAATACCGTTACAATACTTGTTGCCAGGACATATCCTTTGTCGTCCTGATTGTTAATAATAGCCTGTTTTACAATCTTTGAAAAGATCACTATCATAGATCAGTATTGAGGATTAATTACTTTTAAAATAAGCATGTCATATAGGGTCGATAAACTGCTTGCAGAATATTAAACAGATAATATATCTTTTATCTAATTATGTGTAATATTATTTATAATATTATATCGTCTACAGAAAATTACCAGATAGAATAAGTTTATGGAAAACTATTATGTAATATTGCCATCTTTCTAATAACTATTCTAAAAGGTATAAACGAATGTATTTCTAATTAAACAATGTATTTTAGTCCCATGCTTTAATCTATTTAATGATATTCAATTGCTAGAGAAACTGAAAATTGGTATCAATGAATTAAAAACTTTATATAAAATTAATCGTTTGCTTGCAGGATACATCGACCCACAATTAAAATAATGTAATATAATTATTGGCACTTACAGTGTAGAAACAAAAACAAAACAATAATTGAAGAAACGCATATTTTATCCCAGGTTAAAGTATTTTTCTTATTTTGAGGAACTGACAAACAAATTGAACATATTCACTGTTTGTTTGAAAAATATTTTGTATTTGCAACTGTCTTGATGATCAGCAGTGATCTTTTGTTATCAATATTTTTTATATTATCTAATTTTGTTTGCCAGCTTCTCCTCTAGACATATAAGTTTATCCTATATTTTCCCCTTTTTAAGAAAAGAAAAAACTGAAGAATTTAACTTACTAGCTACATTATAAAAATCTAAAATGTATTCTATATAACAACTTTAAAAACAAACTTAAAGCTAAGAGACGGAGTAAATGCCTGCTTTTTTTTTCATAAACAATGATCAGTCCGTATAAAAAGATAATAAAAACTGTATAACCTCTATTTCCTTGGTTGTTGAATAGTAATTGGAGTTTTTGTTGTATGAATTACGGGAGGTTTCTCTTTATGAATATTCTGCACAGCCTCTGCTGGGAAATCAGCGTTACCTTTGGGAATTGCTCCTGATATAGTAGTCGCCTTTGGAGGACTTCCTGATACCTTTAAACCTGTAGTATCTTCAGATAAACCTGCTGGTTCTTTGGGAACCTTATGCTGAGTAATCCTCATACCACCAGCTTTGACTGCGTTTTTATTTTAAATAATAAATATAATTACGTATATTTGTAGATAGTAAGAATAATACTTTGATTTTTAACATACCTGCTGGAGGATGGCCAGCTTTTAGCTGACATTCGGATTCCTTTGGGCTTGACATTCTTTCAAAAAATGTTAATGAGTTTCTTTGTACAATATGTTCAAGATATCACGCTGTCTGTTAGATAATTTCTAAACAGAAACACGTACACAAAAAAAGACCTTGCCCAATCTGATTGTTGGTGACGTATTGTATATAAATTATGTACACCTCCGATCAAAACCTTATGTTGCACGATCGTCGACGAACCGAAAAATCTTAATTTTATAGACGTTGATATCACTAAAATTCTAAACAAATTTGACTTTACCTTTATTATTAGAGTCAGCTAAATATGCAAAGCAATAAACACGCTCAACATTAATATTATTTCACCTTGTATGTATGTAGGTAAATATCTACACCGATTTATTTCGTGTAATAACTAACATTTTTAGATGTAAGATTAATAGTTGCCTAAGGTCTGTACAGCAATGTACATCGTTAAATTCTTTTGTAATTTCATAAATAATCTTTTTTTGCTTTTAAATTTTAATTAGATAATGCAGCTAACTTCATATTTATTTTGAAATTTTTATTTCCGAGACCTCTTGGAAAGTCTTGAAAGCAAAGCACGCCCAAAAAATCTAGATAGAATGAAAAGTTCCTATTTGCAGGTTGGTAACGTTGGCAACAAAAATAAAAATTCTTATTAAATTAAAGCGGGGAAATACCAGTGTTGCCAGTAACAGTGTCTAGTCGTGAAAACAGCGACTTTTCAGGTAACATGTTTTATGATGAAAACCGTAACCACGATTCTATTGGAAACTTGTTGTTTTCTCTAGGTAGTGACGTTTTAGGTATCTTGGAAATTCTAGTTTTTCAGTTCTTTTTCCATAATAAAAAATAGCAGGCATTAGTTTTTAAAATCATTAAGAATATTGTTCCGGTTTCTACTCCCTTCATTAAATTTAAATACTCTCTAACTACCACGAAACCGATTTTGACCTTTTCCTTCTTGTTAGAAAGCAGATAAAGCTACACATACCTGTTTAAATTTTTAAAGCTTCATTAGTTACTGAAAAGAAAGTAAAAACCAATATGTATATACAGGGTGCCCAGCTTAAATATTTAAACCCACGGTTCTTAGACAAGACGGTTGTCTCATACACCGGTCACCTGTTAAATATGCCAACGCAAACACACGTTGCCGATGGATAAATAAACTATAAAACTGACATATTTCGTTATGTCATAGTGTCTAATTACTTCCTATATGGGCAAAGTTATAGATGGAAGTAAAAGCTTGGACGGGTAAATAAAATATCTGATAGATCAGAAACTTCCTCCCGATTATTTTATTATTATTATTCCTTTCCTATTATCTTAGAGCGGGCAAAACATTTTCTAAAAAAGATATTGACCGCTTTGCTTCTCCCCTGACTGAGGCCCTGCTTACGAAGTAACAGCAGTAGTCTAAAAATCGTGATTCGAGCCTGCATTTTTGAAAATAGGCAACACACCTTACATTTCAGTCTATTTTGATCTTAAGATAATAAACATTAGAGAATTAAGGTACGTAACACTTCATTTTTTCGTTGTCGTTTGATGATCTGACTTTTGGCTTAGTACAACTACTGTGTTAACGCAAATTGCTAACACGTTTTTCTAAATATTATTGTGTCTCCTATCTGTTTCTCAGCGTTTGAGAACATGTTCTTGAGCCGTATTTAAGAAAAAAAAAAACAGTTATGTCACTGGTAAATTACTTTTTTCTATAACTGTTACTACAGTGATAACTTTCCTGATTCAAAAACATCAGAAAAGCGTCACTTTACCTGCCTAGGCAAAGAAATTCTTTCCCGATTAATTTTATCAAGAACAAAAATAACAAAACTGAGGCAACAAGATATATCCATCGAATTTTGTTTTTTTAGATTTTTTTATTTTAGATCTTTATTTTTTTAATATGCAGAATTGCAGAAAAAAGTTTTGTACAAGTCAGGGAAGTGTCTTCACAAGACTCGCAGATTTGACCTGCTCGTTCTATAAAGTATCACTTCCCTGGCTTATTACGTAAATAACTATAACTTGCGTCAAATAAAAAACAACCACAATTACCTCGATTACAAATTTAATTTTTTTGTGCAGCAATTATAAGGTCTGTTCGCTTGCTTGCTCAATTTGCTTCAAGCAGAGACAGTCAAGTATTGTCACGTGCCTAAAGAGAGCAGGTTGAAGCACTTTACTCCATTTTAAGCAAAAGAACGACTTTTATAAAAGCAGCAAAATAATCCGCTGTTTCTAACCTAAAAACGAGCTCCTATTATGTTAAATTCTTTTAGATTTTAAAAGTACCTAAGTTATTACTTTATATTGTAAAATATAGAAAGACAATGGTTAAAAAGTCTAACTGTAGAAGAAATTGTGCTGGAAAATAAAATACACCGAAAATTAGAGAGGTGCTTTATTTTCGTATATTACTTAACAGATCCATCTAAAATGTAATAATTATCTTGAACATCTCGTAAACTTGCACCTTTTACAGTTACCAACAGTTACTGTCACAGAATAGCGGTTACTATACGTGGTTGTTTCCCGAGATATATTTATGGTCATGTTTTATATTGCTGCAATGCTCTGCTGTTTAACTTGCTCCACCTTGGGAGATCGAGCAAGTTTTTTGTGCTCGACGTGATCTAGAGTTAATTGCTCGACGCAAACGAACAATTTTCGAGCAGTTGCTCTGTCGCAAACGAACGCCTAATATGTTGCTCAAATTGCTATAATGTAATTAAAAAGCAAGCAAACGAACAGACCTATAGTTGCTAGCTAGAAGTAATGTGTGTTGCATAGCTACCAGTTAAAACCAGGAACAAATAAGATAGAGGCCCTGTAGTTACTAATCACTTAATTGTTACTTTTTTTACTTTTAACTCGCAATTTATCCGAACCGTATTTATGTGCCTTTCACAATTATTATGAATGAAATTTTCAATATCATTGTGATTTTGAAGTTGAAGAATGTGCTACTTCTAAAAAGAATTTACCAGAATTTAAACGTAAAGCATGAAAGTCTAAAAAATACAAAACTAATTATAACCAATGTTATGGTAGGTATACATTATAGTTTGCTTTTTTTAATTCTTGGCATAATGCTATATTCCAGTCCAGTTAATATTTTCTTTGTTACATATTCTGCGTTTTGACTTTGGCGCTTCTTGAAGTTCTCCGGAAGTGAAAAGAAAACTAGTGCTGCCGATAATGTTAAGAATAGACGAATAGTTTGTTGGTTATGCTTATGGTTCTCATGTGGTGATGATCATTCGAATTTGTTTAAACTTTCGAATCATTTAAAAATTAAATAACAATAATCTGTTAAACGTGTTGTTGAATATAGCATATAGTGAAATTGCTACATTATAAGAGAGTAGATCTCTTTTGTCTTGTGAATAGCTAAAATTGCGTGATTGATGCAAGTACCTGAAAGGGGGTAAGTACAATCAGCCATTGAGGTTCTTTTTAGATATTTTTCAAAATAAAGCCCCTGAGAAGGAATATGCGTGCCACAAATAAATTTATACCTAGCATTCGAAAATCTCCCATTTTATTTAATTCAAATTAAATCGCACCAGCGTAAAGCGGACCATGCTGGCATAGATCTAGGCTTCGCATAAATTAGAAAACGTATAGTTAATATTCTTTATCAACCTTTCAATTGTCATGACATTAGTAATTAATAAATGAAGGGAAATTTTTATGAACAGGAGCCGTTACATCTTATTAGTGTGCCTTGATATTGTTTTATTAAATGTCATTTTTTTAATAGGTAGAGTGTGGCCACGCTTGTCAAACAAGAGAGACAAAGACATACGTTAGCTCTCTGCCTGCACTGTGGGTGTAAAGGAAAGAAGAAAAATTTTAATAGTAAATTCTTATTCTATCCTTTACACTCGCCGTGGGAGTAGAGAGCTAACGTATATTTTTGTCTCTCTTGTTTGCCAAGCGTGGCCACACTCTACCTATTAAAAAAATGACATTTAATAAAACAATATCAAGGCACACTACATCTTATTATAGTCAGACAGGATTTATATTGAACCGAACCGGCCAATTCCGCCAATCACAGGTCCACTAATCTCGGCGCAAAAACAGTACGCATTAGAACGATCCATTTTTCTAGTCTATGTCGAACTTTTTGCACTGTCTTGCAAAAAAGTAATTCTAAATTTTATTTTTCTAATTACGCATTTTTTCAAGGTTACTTCGCAAAAAGTTAATTTAACTTCAACATTAGAGGAAAGTGGAGAGCAGTTTGTATCATTTCTAACCTAAAAAAAAGTTCATGTAAGTACGTAGGTACATCTCAAAATATTTAGCTTTAGGGTTCTGTACATTTTGTATCCATACTGTGCTTTTTTTAATATATAAATTTATTATAAAAAAGTACCATTGCTACATTATAACCGTCAATTTTTTAACCGGCTTTCCTTACTCACTCCGAGCCCTGGATTAACTGATTCTGTAGCTCGTTTAGTGTTTATGACGTAAATTAACTGTCAATCACTTCTCCTCAAATAAGCACTACGCAAAACCGAAACGGTTACGTTTACAGTAACTGACTTACTGCAAAATTAATGGAAGCCGCGAAGTATTACTTATTTTTAAATACGACACATAAGATTACTAAGAATTTGGCAACGCTGCGCTAGAATTCCACCAACCGCAACTCCCTTTCGATTGACGAATGCGCAAAAAACCCAAAAACTTGTTTCTTTTGCAGTTTGACTGGTTTGACAGTCACGCTTGCGGTGCTTGAAAACCGTATAATTTCAGTATAAAGCAAGTCTTGTCTTGTGTTTTACAATTGTTAAAACAAATTGTATAAACGTCACACTGTAACTGAAAAATTCTAACAGAAAAGTGAAAATTAGTGTTTGTTTTTGTTTGTCATTTTAATAACCTACATAAATCATCATGATGGTAAGATATTAAAATATAATAAGATCAGAATGAAATGTTGATGTCGGTTATCATGATTTTTTCTAAGGAAGTTCTTATTTTTTATTTAATATGATGGAAAATTTTAGAATACTATTTAGTTTCATTATTTTTTGTTAATTATGTACTTGTTAAGTTAAATTGTTAAAGACATTAATCTATGTGATGTATTCTTCATTATTTGTTTATTTTCATGAATGATAAGAACATTGGTAAAAAACAAGCAATTGCTGAATTTAACATACTAACAGTTGATAGTACAGCGCCGGTGAAAATCAAAAGATTAAATGATATCCAATTTCATAAAATTTCTTAAGATTTTGTTGGATGGATTATAATAATTTTTTCTTTGTAATTTTGATTATTATTTTCGATTTACTTACGTTATACCTTTGACTTAAAATATAAATGTTGAAGCTTTTTATGTTGGTAACTACAAAGATGCAAAATACTATGTAAAAATAAATGTTCCTTTCTTTCACTCAGCATGTTTTAATCATGATTACATGTCATTGAATCGGGATTTGGGTGATTCAAACCAATTAAACGAAAAAACGATAACTTTAGATTTTAAACCGGGTAAGTTTAAGGTGATGTTGTCTGATGTAAAAACATGTATAAAAATCAGGTTAGGTGAGACATTTACGCAGTGTTTACATATAAATATTATTGTTAGAAGTTATTAAAATATTCCAAATAAGATGGATATCAATAGAATGAGCTTGGTAAGAACTTATTTCATTTCATCAGATGTGTTAGAAAATTGTTATATTTGTTTTCAGAGTGAGGTGTTAAAACCAATGCCTAGTAGTATTAATTATATTAGTTCATCCAGTTCAGATGAAGTTGTGGAAGAAAGAGCAGCTCACATTCAGATTAGACTATGTAGGCACCATAGTTATAAATTATTCACTGAATGAGTTTAAAAGCCACTTCAGAATGAAACATGAAAGCATTAACATTTTGATAGAGCTTTATAATGTTCCTCACAAAGAAGGTTGGCCACATGTTACAATAGAAAAATCCATCCTTCTAATTTAGAAACCTTCTGACAAATATCAGACATGTTTAATGTAATATTAAGTTGTACCCACAACGTTATAAAAAATTTTACTGAATCTTTTGGGAATAAGCTCACAAAATGGCCAAATGCCAATGATGCTAAAATAGAAGCCAGACCATTTGCTAGGAAGCAAGGCATGAAATATATTATTGGTGCAATAGATGGCACCCATTTTAGAATCAATAATCCAGCATATCCATCA